>CM024575.1:53984307-54048830 GCA_014182395.1 Eucalyptus sp. ANBG9806169 | reverse complement strand
CCGTAAATTGAGTTTTTGTGAAAGATCAAAGGAATATGAGATCTTTGAAATTCCCAAATTGATTGGATAGGTGACCACCGAAATTGTTTGTCATTAATGTTAGAACTAGTATTGGCACTAGAGGGGTAGTGTTTATCGCAATTTTAACAATTCAAATCAAATAAGATGTGAATAATTTAAAGTCAACGATTGCAAAAATGAAAGCAAATAACAATGTAAAGGATTAAGGATAGAGAATCAAGACTCAGGATTTATAGTGCTTTCGGCTTAGATCAAGCCCTACGTCCACTCTCACCTGGACGGCCCTTGTTTAGTTTCACTAAGAATCAATAAGAGTGATTACAATCACGCTCTTGAGTCCACGAGTGTAGATTACTCTACTACACTTCCTCAAGATCTACAATATGATCTCTCTTTTGATTACATGTAATGCTCAAAAAGAATGATATCGCAAAGTGATAGAGGAGATTTCAGACTTTGGAATTTTTCTATCCGCACACTTAAACAACTAGAGCATCTCTTATATACTCCTTCATGCCTTAATCTTTGGTGGCACCTTCCAAAGAAGTTCTTCCAATCAACCACACAGATTGGACGGAATCACTAGAGAGATCTCGAGCTCTTTAAGGTAAGTGTTGATAGCCCATCAATCTCAAGCGCCCATACAATCGGGATCTCGGTTTCCATAAGTAGATCCTTCCAAATATAAGTGCGAAGTCGTTAAGGAATCTAAACATATTCCATATAAAAAACTTAGATCGTTTAGTGCTGAATCCAGTGAAAGATATCCATCGACGTTAGAATATAGATCGTACTTTAAGAATCGTAGGATGTAAACGCCGTCTGAAAGCCATCCCTTGTGAGTAGACTTTTCTAAATATGAGTCTTGAGTCTTGCTAGTTTGGGAGACTTTAGTCTTCGACTTTGTCAATAGAATCTCGTAAGTCTTCGACTTTGATCTTACTACTTTGATCTTCGTACTTTGATCTTCAGACTTTGATCTTCGGACTTTGATCTTCACACTGTGAAGTCTTTAGACTAGACTCCATAAACTGTTTGTCAACTTCAAAATACTTTAAGGGATTTCATCCAACAATCTCCCCCTTTTGATGGTGACAAAACTTTCCTGCGTATTTGAATATTATCGCCCGCACATTACAACTTTTAGCAAAGTATCACAAAGATTTAAATAAGATAGTAGAAGTTATCCTCGCACGAGATATCCACATACACTCGAGACTTTCCATACATGTACATAGATTCGCATTCACGTAGTCCCTCATTAGTCATAAAACAGGACAAGTACTATCAAAATTTACGAAGCTTAAAAGTATTTGCCCCAGAGACAATCTTTCAAAAAAACTCGTTTAAGTTTAAGTCAAAGTCAAGATAGCAAGCAATAATAAAAGATTGGGTTTGGATATTGGGTTTGGATCAAAAATCATCAAAAATCTGCAAGGTCTTCTCCCCTTTTTGTCAAGACAAAAAATCAAGGAGCTCGAGGAATGCCGAACAAGTTGAAAGTCTTCCATCGACTTTCACCAGGCGTGTCTTCCGCCCTTCCTCAAGTCTGCCGGCCTCGTAGGTGAGTGTAGTGCTCCTTTTGCGCTTAAATTCGGCGGCCAACATTTTAATGTCGATCATGCAAAGTGATGAACATTGCATGATTTTCATTCTGCAAGGTCTGAAATTCGTATCCCATTGCATAAATTTGACCTTTAGATCTAAGATGATATCGCAAGAGTCTTCGAAAATCTCCAGTTGTCGGCCTCGAGTGCTTTCAGCTCGCCCCCACGGTGGAGTCAAGCCCGCAGGCAATATCGAAGGAGGTTCATTGTGTGGAGATGATGCCTCTCCTTCCAGAAACTTTGCAGCATGAATATCCTCAAAGCATCAGGAGGTGATCGGCTAACACCTATTTGATCATCCTCTTCTCTCTCGAAAGTCAGCCGAGGTGTGTGTGCTTTCTTTTTATCTCCCCGTCGTCTCCATGTCTTCCCGGTGGAGAAAAGAATTCTTCTTTTTGAGGCGATTCCTCATGTTACGGGATGTTGTAAATCCTCCTTTTCTGGAGAATTTGTTCTTTTTTGTTCATCTCGCTTTCTCTTCTTTTTCTTTCTTCCCTTTTCCTCTTCCTCTTCCTTTCTTTCTTCCTCTCTCGTCTTCTCTTCCTCTTTTCTTTTTCTTTTCTTTCTCTTCCTCTTTCTCTTCCTCTTTCTCTTCCTCTTTCTCTTCCTCCTCTTCTTCGTTCTTCTCTCTTCCTCTCTAACTTTATGTTCGGGAACGATTGGAATAGATGCAGCAAAATTGAGAGATTAGAGTAGAGATAGGAATCAATCCCTCATCATCTTCATCCTCCGTGGATGATTGCCCTTCGCTTCTTGGCAGGAACTAGCCACAGCTTCTTTTCCTTTCCTTTTAGTCTGATGAGTCTGGTTTGAGCTTGGAAGGAGTCTTTCCTTGAACTTTTCCAGCTTCTTACTAAGTTCCTTCAAATCATCTTGGTAATCATCCCCAAACCCATGACCATTTTATCAATGGTCTTCATCGTGAAGATGTGAGGAGTTTGAATGTGTAGATGTTTGAAGAGTCGAGTGATAAGAGCAGATAAGGAAGCTTTCCTTTATCCTTAACCATGCATCTATACATGTGAAAGATGATGGTATGTGGTAAAGAGAAGTTCACACTATCTTGATGGCAAACATCAACTTCGGCTTCAGTAAATGAAACATCCGTGCCAGACGCCATTTGGGTCTTAGACAGCTGATTACAATTTTATGCAGCAAAGTGTTTGTTGCATTCATTCCTGAATAAGGCAGTCTTCCTTCTCGCAATTCTCGTCCTTTGCTAGCTCAAGCGTAGCGCTTAATGTACACACCAATTGGTTGAAAAAGCTCTTCTTTCTTTTCCACACCAAGCACACGCCTAATATCACAATCAATGACATACTCCTTATCTCTCACACCGAAGGTAAAACTGCTTACAATGAAGCGATATTGGAGTAGAAATAGGCAAATAATCGGATGTGCAAGCCACGCGTGTGCGTAATCGATAGAGTTGGAGCTTTTCGAATTTCTCTCGCAGAGACCTATACTCAACAAATCCCGAAAAAGTCAAAATCAACAGCTTGGTTCATCACCCCTCGCTTGAGCTTTTTTCATATTTCTTCCCGTGTCCGTCCGAACGGGAACAATTCATTCTTCTTCCCTCTTAGGCTCGCAGCCACACCCATCCATGGTTTAAAATGCATGAACATCTTCTCATCATCATCCTTGCCCTCAGGCATTCATGCTACTAAACCTAGGGTCACTCGGAAAATTTGCAAACGCTCTTGCAGGCCGTTCCCTCGAAAAACTCGAGACCTTTCCATCACGGTAAGAAAATGCGTCTCAAGCTTCTATACCCCCTTCTCTTTCGTAAAACTCATCCACAAAAGTCATAGCACTTTTCCTTTAATGCGAATAGAGTTTATAAACAAAGGGTTTTAGAGTTCTTATCAATTTCGATGTCTTCATAAACCATTTCATCTTGAGGGTCTAGTTGGTGATGATCGCTTTTGAGATCGCCGAAAGGAATGTCGTTTCCTGCCCTGAGATCAAAATGCGTAGGCCCCTCACCGAGCCTTGTGGTCCCTTGTTTGCAATTCTGGAAGATTTATACGATACGACATTGTGCTTTTCTTTGAAAGACTTTCTCACTTGTTTCAAAGAAAGTTGAGAACTTTGAAACAATGAAGTTTGGGAGGAAAAAATTGCAGAGCAGTGAAAAGCTTTTGTTCTAGGGTTTTTGAGTAAAGTGAAAACGAAGGAGAAGAAGAGATGAAAAAAAGATAAAAAGGCACGGGAAAAACGTAAGCGCGTATATTTTGGAAATTTTGAATTTTCTTGAAAAATAATCGTCTTAATAAAAACGATAATCAAACTTTCTAAATTTAAAATTAGATGATTATCTTACCTTATCAATAAGATACAGGGTTTAAGTAAAGAAACTTACGCACGTGTCGATTCATATTCTCGATCCTTTGAGTCTCCATGCTGCAGTCGACTTTAGTTACTTGAAGTCCAACTCTAGTATTCTCTTCAAGAGATAATATATTGAGTCTTGAGCGAATAGACTCAAACAAGCTTTTCTCAAGAGGCTTTGTAAAGATGTTCGCGCTTGATTCTTTGAGTCTATGAATTGTATCAAGACTTTTTTGTTCTGAACATGATCTCTTATAAAGTGATGTCGGATCTCAATATGTTTTGCTCTTTGAATGTAGAATGGGATTCTTTTGTAAGATTGATTGCACCGGTGTTGTCACACCTAATTTCTGTGCAAGAGTCTTCAATGCCAAAGTCTTGCAGTTGTTTTATCCACAAGATTTGAGAACAGCAACTTCCAAGAGCAACGTATTCTCGCTTCAGGGCCAAGTTGAAAGAGCCACAGACTGCTTCCTCGAGAACCAGGATACCGCCCCGTTTCCTAGTAGTTGACAAGTACCCGAAGTGCTTTTTCTTTCAACTCTACAACCTGCAAGATCTGCGTCAATAGCCAAGAAGTGTAAAGTCTCCTTCTTGGGATACCAAAGACCGATCTTAGCAGTAGTAGCAACATATTTAATAATACGTTTGATGGCGCTAAGTGAGATTCTCTCGGGATTAGATTGAAATCTAGCACATATGCAAACACTAAATAATATGTCGTCCGATGCGGTAAGATAAAGAAGTGAGCCAATGATACTCCCGTATAATTTTTGATCAATTTTCTTCCCCGCTTCATCTTTGTCTATCTTCAAGGAACTTGACATTGGTATGTCGCCCTTTCTTGCAATTTTCCTCACCGAACTTTTAACAAGTTCTTTTTGCATATTTCTCTTGATGAATGAATATACCCTCCTTTAGTTGTTTGACTTGTAGACCAAGGAAAAGGATAGTTCACCCATCATGCTCATCTCGAATTCATCCCCGCATAGACTTAGAAAATTTCTTGCACAAGGTCTCATTAGATGATCCAAATATAATGTCATCTACATAAATCTGAACGAGTAGAAAACTTTTACCTTCCTTTTTAATGAACAGTAGTGTCTACATTACCTTTAGAAAAGCCACTATGAATTAAGAAATTGCTCAGCTTTTCATACCACGCCGAGGAGCTTGTTTTAGTCCATATAAAGCTTTCTTCGCCCAATACGTAGTCTGGTTTCTTTGAATCTTCAAAACCAGAGGTTGTTCTACGTAGACCTCTTCTTGAATAATTCCATTCAGAATGCACTTTTGACATCCATTTGAAACAACCTGAAATTTTATAGCAAGCAAAAGCAAGTAATAATCTCGATTGCTTCTAACCTTGCTACCGGAGCGTAAGTCTCATCGTAGTCAATCCCTTCTTCTTGCGTGTATCCTTTAGCTACGAGTCTTGCTTTGTTTCTCGTTACTTTGCCTTTTCATCAACTTTGTTCCCGAAAACCCATTTAGCTCCAATAATCGATTTACCTTTTGGTTTGGGAGTTAATTCCCATACGTCATTAATACTGAATTGTCCGAGTTCTTCTTGCATTGCTTCAATCCAGCTTTCATCAGCTAAGGCTTCTTCGATATTTTTGGGTTCTATTTCAGAAATAAGAGCAACAGACTAGACTCTTCTCGCCTTTTGATCTTGTTCGAATTCCCTCATTAATATTTCCAATAATGAGTTCTTCAGATGACTAGACTTGTGCTTCCAGCTATCGCTCGTCGCCCGATAGATTGTTGATCTTCTTCTAGAGTAGATTCTTCATCAGCAGCTTGTTGTACGATCTTGAATTAGCAAATCGCTGGAGTTAGCTTTACAGCTTCGAGCAGTTTCGAATCTTCGCCCAGTATTCCGCCGAACTTGTGGAGAGTCTTGAAATTTTACATTCATTGATTCTTCCACAGTCCGAGTCTTTTTGTTGAACACTCTAAAGGCTTTGCTTGTTGTAGAGTATCCAAGAAAGAATCCTTCATCTGATTTTCTTCAAACTTACCAACACGATCATTAGCATTTTTTAGAATAAAACATTTGCAACCAAATATTTGAAAATAAGAAACTATTGGTTTCTTCCCTTTAAAAATTTCATAAGGAGTTTTCTCAAGAATTGGTCTTAAAAACACTCGGTTTATAATGTAGCAAGCAAGCTGAAAAAATTTTCCGCCCAAAACCTTGAAGAAACTTGATTTCCAATTAAAAGAGTTCTTGCCATTTCTTGTAAAGATCTATTCTTCCTTTCCACAACCCCATTCTCGTTCGTGTATATGGAGAAGAGAATTTATGTTGAAAACCAAATTCATCACACAAGTTAGCAAATTCTTGATTTTCAAACTCACCTCCATGGTCTCGTACGAATGCTTGTAATAGTATGACCTTTCTCATTCTGCACCTTTTTAGCAAATTTTGAAAAAGAGAGAAAGTCTCCTCACTTACTTGAAAGAAAGTAGACTCCAAGTAAATCGTGAATAGTCATCCACTATTACCAGACAGAACCTTTACCACCAATGCTTTTCGTTCGTAGGTCCAAACAAATCCATATGCAAAAGCTGCAATACATGATTAGTGGAAACTTTATTTATAGATTTGTAAGAATTTCTAACTGTTTACCCAAGACACATGGTGTACATAGATCGACTTTTGAATAATTCAAAGTAGGCAATCCTCGAACAAGTTTCTTTGTAAAGATCTTGTTGATTTGCTTCATGTTGATATGGCCTAGCTTTTTGTGCCATAGATTTGCTTCATCTTGTACCGATATTAAGCATTGTGATCTTTCTTGATTCACATCCGTAAGATAGATATTTCCATGTCTTCGACCGCAAAAGATTGAGTAAGGTCTTTACCGATTCCGAGCACGTTTCTTCCCGAAAGTTGATCTTGAAACTGAATCACACAACCGACTTATGCTAAGCAAGTTGTAATTTAATCCTTCAACTAATGAAACATTATTGATTGACAAGCTCCCAATCTTCACTGCTCGACCGCAATCTTCCCTCTATTGTTACCACCAAAGGAGACTTTTCCTCCGTCTATCCGGGATAAGTTTTATGAAGCGCTTTGAATCTCCTGTCATATGTCTTGAGCAGCCACTATCAAGATACCATTTTATCTTCTTTTGATAGTAACCTCGCAATTAACAAAAATTCAAGCTCTTTTTGGTACCCATACCATCTTGGGTCCGTATGTTAGTACAATAGACAGCCTTAGCCCAACTCCTTTTAACAGTCTCCAAACTAAAGGACATTCTTTCTCGAAGTGTTCAGCTTTTACACTTGGAACATCTTAGAGCACTTCTACCAACAAAGTTTTTTACAAAGACTTTCTGAAAATGATTTTTGTAAACAGCTCTAGCTGGTCTTTGTTTAATTCTTTCTTTTACCTTTGGAAAATCAATTAGTGGAATAGTTTCGTAAGTCATACCAAGACCCAACTTGTCAAAATATGGTCTTTGTATCGAAAGAATCTTGTCCAGCTTTTTCGTAACCATTTGAAAATCTCTTTGATATGTTAGTCATATCATTTTTCAAAAGATTATTTTCATTTAAAATATTGTCTCGAGTTTTCTTTTGCAACAACAACATCTTTTCAAGTTTTTCAACCTTTTCTTTCATAAGTTTATCCTTATGTTTCAAAGTAGAATTTTCCCTTTTTAATTCGGAGATCCTCCTAAGAGAGGTTTTCAGACTAAGACACAATTCATCAATGTATTTAGAAACTTTAACAGAATTTTCAAGTTACTTACCTCGAGTTCACTGCTCGAGTCCAATCAAGGTCCGAGTCCGAGTCCGATCGTGCCATTAAACGATATTGGCATAATCATTGTCACTATCTTCACATTCAAAAGCATCACTCCAAGTCTCCGCCTGAGTGCTTTCCTGTTTTTCTCGGACTTCCCTTTTCTCTTCTTTAACCAGAGGACAGCTAGGTCTAATGTGTCCTTTTTCTTGCATTCAAAGCAAGTCACTTCTTTATTCGTATCATCTTCCTCTCGTTGACTGTTTTGAAACCTTTGAGAATTTTGTTTCTTCCAATTGAATTTCCTTCCTTTTGTTCAGCTTTCAATCTCTTTATCATCAATGCCGCTTCTTCATCATCTAGATCTTCTTCGTAATCTGTAACATCGAATAGTCATTAGACTTTAAGGCAATAGATTTCTTACCTTTGAATCTTCCTCTTCGTTGTTCTCGTTCTACTTCATAGGATTGAAGAGTTCCAACTAATTCATCTACGTAAAGTGGAGCAATCCTCTCGTGTCTCTCTTATTGAGGTTTTTATGTGATTCCGCTTTTTGAGAGTCCACGAAGAAGTTTGTTGACCTTCATATGTCCCGAGATTGGATGTCCCCGATATTCAAGACCATTCACAATTTCAAGAAAGCGACTAAACATGTCGCTATTGATTCTCCCGATCTCATCTTAAAACTTCATATTGTCCCAAGAGAATGTTGATCCTTGTTTCTTTCACACGATCGCTTCCTTCATAGGTAATGTGAAGCCTGTCCCATACTTCTTTTGCTGTATCACAAGAAGATATTCTATTATATTCAAAGTAGGGGATAAAGCACAATATAAAGAGTAAATAGCCTTGGCGTCGAGAGTCTGTCTTTTGATAATTTCTTCTTGAGTCAAAAGAATAGGAACAGCAGGTTCTTTTCCTCTCTCTCGAGTTTGATTCAGCAACAAATAATTCCTTTATCGACAACTTCCCATTCCAAAGGATCTTTCGATCTTAGGAATGCCTTCATCTTATTTTTCCATATGCTGTAATCTTTTCCATCAAAGTATGGAGGTCCGGTATTGCTTTGTCCTTCAACCAACCCCGTAGGCAACATACTAGCCATAGATCTTTTACTTAGAAGTAAAGACACTTTACTAACAAGCACACAAGCTCGATACCAATTGTTAGAACTAGTATTGGCACCTAGAGGGGGTGAATAGGTGTTTATCGCAATTTTAACAATTCAAATCAAATAAGATGTGAATAATTTAAAGTCAACGATTGCAGCAAATGAAAGCAAATAACAATGTAAAGGATTAAGGATAGAGAATCAAGACTCCATTTATAGTGGTTCGGCTTAGATCAAGCCTACGTCCACTCTCCCACACTGACAGCCCTTCAGCCGGATTTCACTAAGAATCAATAAGAGTGATTACACTCACGCTCTTGAGTCCACAAAGTGTAGATTACTCTACTACACTTCCTCAAGATCTACAATATGATCTCTCTTTTGATTACATGTAATGCTCAAAGAATGATATCGCAAAGTGATAGAGGAGATTTCAGACTTTGGAATTTTTCTATCCGCACACTTAAACAACTAGAGCATCTCTCTTATATACTCCTTCATGCCTTCAATACCGTTGGCACCTTCCAAAGAAGTTCTTCCAATCAACCCGTTGGACAGAATCAATTAGAGAGATCTCGAGCTCTTTAAGGTAAGTGTTGATAGCCCATCAATCCTCGCCGCCCATACAATCGGGATCTCGGTTTCCATAAGTAGATCCTTCCAAATATAAGTTGCGAAGTCGTGAAGGAATCTAAACATATTCCATATAAAACTTAGATCGTTTAGTGCTGAATCCGGTAGAAAGATATCCATCGACGTTAGAATATAGATCGTATAAGATCGAATAAACGCTCGCCCCGAAACCGCGTCCTTGTGAGTAGACTTTAAAATATGAGTCTTGAGTCTTGCTAGCTTCGTACTCTTCGACTTTGTCAATAGAATCTCGTAAGTCTTCGGGCTTTGATCTTCGACTTTGATCTTCGACTTTGATCTTCGACTTTGATCTTCGTACTTTGATCTTCGACTCGTAAGTCTTTAGACTAGGCCCGATAAACTCGTTTTGTCAACTTCAAAATACTTTAAGGGATTTCATCCAACAATTAACATCAACGGTCTTTAGGTTAGTTCGTCCACAATTCAAAGTACCATCTTGGGCATTGAAAATCCTCCCACTAAATTTGTTAGAATGCAAGCTTAGCACTTGCAGATTGCAAAAACTACTCGAGTTTTTCAAAAGTTCACCTTCCATCCTATTTGTAGAGACATCAAGGAATTTAAGCCATTGACTATTTTCAAGGATGATAGTGGGGAATATGCCTTGGAGATCATTATCACTTAAATCAAGATGTTCGAGTTTGCTAAAGTTTTGAAACCAAGGAGGAATAGATGAATTCATGGAGTTTTGACTCAAATCAAGGAATTTAAGAGAAGTAAAATTGACAGGCAAAGAGGCAGAAGCATCTTCCAACTCACATCCCCTCAATATTAAAAACTCCAAGGAGGAAAGCATGTTTATAGGAGTTAACCATCCTTTGGGGTTGAGAAGGGGGACATATGATAGGTCCAAGTACTTTAGGTAAGAAAATGTCGATAGCCATCGGAGGTTCTCTCTTCCTAAAGAAGGCTTCGACCAAATCCACCCACTAAGATCCAAGTACCTTAAGTTGGAAAGGTTACTAAGTTGATTGGAAATATGTCCATAGCCTGCAAATGAGAGGTTGAAATACTCTAGCTTCTGAAGAGAAGTAAAGGACTCTTGGGTTTTTTGGATTGTGAAATTGTTGAAACTAAGGTCTAAATACTTCAAATACTTCAGCTTGTTTAGAGCAGGATGTATCTCACCTCCTAGGTTGCAGTTCTCTAGGCCATCACAGGGATTATGAAGATCGAGCTTCAAGACATGGCCATTCTTCCCGCTGCATTCAACTCCTTCCCACTTGCAACAACTCTCACCGGTCCACGACTTTAGACGTCTCGAAGGATCAATGAGATCCTGCTTCAACTTCAGAAGAGCTTCCCTCTCAATGCCAAGGCAGCTTACATTTGTTAAGGTTTTGGAATGACTGAATTTCAAGGCTTGAATGACAAGGAGTGCACACAAGAGTGTAGGCACAAAGCTGTTGTAGACATACGATGTCATTGTTGTTTAAACATGTAGGTAAGAACTTCCATTTATATTTTTTTTTTTATTTTTTTTTTCATTCACAGAAAAAGGAGGGCTTAAATATATTTTCAAAGTCCTTTTCTCTGATCACTAACCACCAAAAGGAGACCCCAAATTTCTAAGTCGTGCCTTCACCACCTAAAGGAGACTCAAAATTTCTAAGTCGTGCCTTACAAGACCCGTGAGTGATCAAGACATCATTTAAAATATACTTTTTGGCATAAAAAGAAGCACCACTTCCCCTGAAATATTTTTGTCATGACTCGGGGGCAACAGTTTAAGATTTTGATGTGATCCCTCTGATTTTCTTTTCGATTTTGCTCCCGTGATCAAAGCTGTGTAAATTAAAGTGGGTATTTGTCTATGAATCTGTACAGATATTCAATTCATTCATTTCATGAACCAAGATCTTATCGTGACGCTCATTTTGAATAAGCCTAATAGATTCATTTCATCGCCTCTTAAGGCAACAGGATCTTCAAGTAGTGACCATTTGGGATGAGTCCATGAATGCTTTATGAGCTCTTCCTCTTGAATATGGAACTTGGGGGGCTAGAAAATGTTATATGTTGGCAATAAGCCATGAAAGTAAACATCGGACGACGCCAAAGCTATCTTAATTTCCTTTTCAGCGAAATTTCCCGTAGTTTTAGGATTAAAGCTTTCGTAGTGGATCAAAGCCCATGTGATATTCACCTTTTTCTTTTGGCAAAGTTTCTAGTTTTCAGACCAACGAGGAACTGATTTGGAGTCTGTTTCCTTTTAGAAAAAAGATTATTCTTTCTTCCTTTTTAAGATTTGCATTTGCCTATATTGCTCGTTATGTCATTCAACATCCAACATAATAAACACGCATATGATTAACACATCACATATGTTTCAAATATTTTCGTTGTTCCAATGGACGAAAATAACGATTTCTTATTGTTCTCTAATGTGCATGTGTTGGTGAAACTGATGAGAGGCCATTGCCGGAAATTGAGTATACACACTAAAACGAACTATGAAGAAAGACAACTGATATATGCTAAAATGCATAAATGTTGCATGTTATACAGATCACGTAGACGGAATTTATCTCAATCATTAATTATATAGGTCTCATAACAAATTTTAGTGGTCCAGATAAACTTGGTCCCCACAATCTATATCGCATATGGAATATGCTCTGAATGGGTTCACAATTGACAATCGGGCGGTAGGTGACATGACTTCTTAGTCAATGTGGACTGGAATTTTTGGCTCATAAAAGTTGGCCCATTCATCATTCTATATTAAAAATATGCTCTTATTTTATAAGAGACGTGCGAGAGAAATATTTCTATTTGATGACCAAATGAAAAGAAAGAGAAAAACTTTGGGAGAATATGGAACACGACATGTGAAAGCGAATAAAGTTGGGCCATTCATCCATCTACATTAAATAGAGAGAATTACCAAAAAGTCCTAAACCAATTTAATCCCAAACTTTGTTTTTTTTTTTTTTTTTTGCCAATTTAATCCCAAATCTTTTACAATTATGCAAGTTTAGTCCATCCGGCCAAAATTGGCCAGCCGACACTAATGTGGACACGGGCCGGCGACGGCTGTCTAGCAAACACTGACGTGGAATTTTTAAATTATATTTTGAATTTTTTTATTTTTTCCAAATTTTTTATTTCTTTTTCATCCACTTCTCCTTCCTCGGGCCGGCGCCAAAGGCGAGGGCCGGCAAGGTCGGCCTCATCGACCAATGGCGAGGGCCGGCCTCGCCGTCGTTGGGCTCAGCCCCGCTAGATATGGCGAGGCTTGGCCTCGCCCAACCATGGCTAGGACCAAGCTCATCGACACTGGCAAGGTCAACCCTTGCCATGGCTAGGTGGGGCTGAGCCTCGCTAGGTCCAAGGCGAGGGTTGACCTCATCGATGGCTAGCGAGGCTCCTCACCCAGGGATGGCGAGGCTCGGCTGGGCGAGGCTCCTCACCCAAGGACGGCGAGGCTCGACCTCACCATGGCTAATGCAAAGCATACTACCAAGATTAATCAGAATATTCCTAGTTTTAAAGAATCATACCATGTAGAAAGGAAAATGGGAGAGAGGTTTTTAGGTATTCATAGTAAATTACACAATATTATTTATGGAAAGGATGCGTTCTGCCCCTTAACATTTACAAACACTCCCTTATATAAGCAAACACTAAAGACAATTTTACAAATTCTTAATGGTCGACAATGGCCAATTATTTGACTCTTACATTGACAGATGAAGATCTTGCTTCTAGCATACTCTTTCTTACATCTTTCATTTCTGCTACAGTTCAAAATAGTGCTAAATAGTGCCAAATAGTGCTGAATAGTGTTTCTAGGCCAAATTTTCTTTCTCTTCACGTGTTTGCTTCAAACTTTCTTTTCCCTTTGGTGCTTTAGTCTTCTTCTTGTGGAGGCTTTTTCACATTGGTTCAAAGATCGTACTTATGGATTAGCTCATCATCGTCCGTGCTGTCAGAGTCGTTCCTATCTTTTTGCCTCCTCTACTCTTTGATGAGTCTTTCAACTTCAAGAGCTTCGAGGTGTTGAGTGTTTATGACTTCTAGGGGTCGGTTAGAGCTGAATCCAATATCAGTAATACTTTTCCCTAGATTATTTTTATATTGTTGCCTAAATGCTTCGAGGAGCTTCTCTACTTCTTCAATTTATGAAGAACCTTCTATATTTAATTCAAATTGCCTATGTCTTTTGGATGACTGATGAAAGCTTATCGAAATATCAGTGGAGCTAGCTGGGATACCGAGTTGGGGTAGATATCCAAGATAGCGTGATGGACTTTCTTTGTTAAGACTTACTTTGAGTGCAAGTTCCTTGATCAAAAGGCTTGTGATAGTGGTCCTTCCCATGGGTCTCGTGATGAGGCTAGATTTTGTGAACTTGCTGGTGAATCAGAATTCTCTAGTACATCCATTCCATAGTATTTTCTTAAGCAAGCATCAATCGCTAGATGGGTTGCACTATAGTCATCACTGCAATCCCAAGAAACAGGGTCATCTCTTGTTAGCCGTGCTTTTAGTGGAATAACTTGATTGTGTTGGCACAATATCAGTTACACTTCCCAATACTGTCAAGGACAAGATGAAATTCTACAAGAAAGTGTTGTAAAAATCTTATTTGGAACAAGTTAGGGTTTATAGTGGATACTCCAACATCTGCTGAAGATTTACACATATCTCCATTGGGTCGGATAAATACCCATGGCCTAAAAAATAAAATGATTATATAAAGCTCTAGTCAGGCCTGCATACTTTGAGTTGGGCTTGAAAAATATTTTTTCATTCACCTAATGGTTTGAACCAACTAAGCATTTTCCCAATATATTTATACTTAGCTTCTCCTTGAATGATTCTGCTGATAATAAAAGGCATCTAGGTTGTCATAAACTCAATGACAATGGAATAAAGATTAAACAAGTACCAATAAAATCATTTGAATTTTTTCTGGGAATTTCTCTTTTGAGAAGAAAGTGAGAGGATGAATAAATAAATAGTTTGGTTGCAGTCCATTTGGCCTAAGGAGAAGACCACCATATTCACTAAAAATATGGAAATGATATTGTCACATAGGTCTTCGAAGATTTTCAACAAGAACATTGTCTTGGATCAGCCAAGGGATTTTTTATGGATATGAATACGATGCCATTTGGGTTTTATCTCTCGGGTCTTGAAACCGCCTCTTGGATTTCTTACTACATACATATTTATGGACATGGTAGCTGCAAATTCTTTTGGTTTGGATAGAAAATCAGCAAGTACATTTTTTTTCTCATATTATGTTTGGTTTCAAAGGAATATGTTGACAACCATTTTACCCACCTAAGAAGCTGTGGATGCGGAATTTGTTTTTGCTTGAACTTCAGCATTTGAGAGAATGAGGACATGTCCATTTCCATAAGGAAATGATGTCCTATAAAATGAAATTCAAACTTCTTAATGCCATATTTTACTGCGGGATTTCTTTGAACGTAGAGTGGTAATGCATTTCTGCTTGAGCGAATCTTCCACTCTTATGTCCACAAACTTGTCACTTTCCATTATTTCTTTAAGAAGAACAGTAGCCCAATATTCATCACTAGCATCTGTTTGTAAAATCCTTTTTCCCATAGAAGGGATTGCAAAGGAGGAAGATGTTGTAGAATTCATCCCCATGGAGGAGCACCCTAGCATTTGTTGCAGTGGACTTTGTAAAAATCCTTTATAGGAATTGTTGAACCTATAAAGATTCTCATTGTAAATTATTATCTTTAGATGCCCAATTTGCAAATCATCTTTTTCTCGTGCGAAAATATTGCATTATGTTATCCCAGTTTGCATATAGCCTTCTAAAACAATGAAGGAGCTATTTTAAGGCTAAAATGGAGAACTGTCCATTGGAAATGCTTGATTCAGAATACAAAACCCAGTTTTATACCTGTCTTCATGATGAATTCCCAACTACCAAAATCCAACTTTAAGATCAAATTTGGAATATACTTTGGCTTGGGTGAGGCTGGAGAATAAAGAACTCCGATGTGGTAGAGAAAATTTTTCATCTTGCAAGAATTGATTGAGAGGCTGATAATTGATAATCGGCCTTATTTTTCCTTTGTTTTGCTCTACTCGCTTGTTGACATAGAATGCTTCACAAGCCCATTGAGAATTTGAGGGCTCAATTAATCCTTGATGAAGCAAATCCGAGCATTCCTTTTGTGCTAAAACCAAATGTTTTGGATTCATTCCAAAGTGACTAGCTTTGGTGGGATTGACATCCTCATTTTCTTGAAAGGAAGATCAATGAAGAAATCATGATTTTTCCATAAAAGGTTGGAGCATTTTTTGATAAAGTCTGAGTGAGAATCTGTACAAGCCCAAGGAGGGTTTGCAGAATTGGATCTAAGATGCTCATTTGAATAGTAAAAAATCTTTAGATGTCTACAAATTCCTGAAACTACCCTTTAAATGTAACCCATCAGGCACAATTTTGAGTTTAAGAATTTGTGTAAAGATATCCTAACCGATAATGATATCTTTGATCTTGGTAATAACATAACAATAGGGAAAGAACTGTATGGTGATGGGTTTACTTTGTACTCTTGTAGCAAAGGTATCTCTAAAGGTAGAGTTAAAATACCAAGTGTATGATGTTCAATATTTTTTTGGAAGTATATTTGTATCAAGAATAAAAGCACTGGCTCCAGTATCGATGAGGGCAATAAGAGAAATAGGCTTATCATACTTAGATGGGTATATTTTTACAAGGACATATGGAATGATAGAAGGAGTGTATGCACAAAGATCTTGGATTGTAAGGGGTTCAGAGAAGAAGAATACCTATTCTTTGGGTTCTTCTGACAAGCTTTCAGTGTCACTAGTATGTGACCACGTATGGATAGCACATAGATTGTGCTTGGTTGGTTCATCTTCTAAGGAGAAAACCAATTCAACATCATCATCCCGGAGTGATACTCCAATTTGCTTCTCTATCTTATGGATTAAATGGGAATTTCTTTCTTTGGCTTTTGGAAAAATCTTGGCAAAAATGGCATTTCTTGTTGTAAATGTAACACCTGTCGGATTTTCTACGCCTTCCAAAAGAGCTTCGTTTAGAGCGTCTTTTTCGCAAGAATTGCCATTTGTGCCTTTTCTTCGTATGTCCTAAGGAGAATCTTTTGAAATGTCTTTGTTTTTTGCATCGATCTCCATAAGAAGGCTTATCACAAGAGTCTTTCTTTTAACACTTGATTCTTAACTCGGGCTTTTGAATAGGCCTAGTCAAGCTCCTTGTTGCTCTTGAGATAACATCTGAAAACCTTTCTTCAAATGCATAGATCATCAAGACTAAGGTGTATCTCCTACTGGAGTTCTCCAAGAGGGACATTGGCAACAATCTTCTGCTTATTTTGAATGGATGTTTCCATAATTTGACCAACCTCCTTTGGAATGGAGGCCAAAAATACCTACTTCAGGTTAGGATTAGCTCCAAGAACATAGAATAGTTTAAGCATTTCTTGGAAATGCCTATTGAGATGCTTTCTTCGTAAATAGCAGCACTTTCTTTCAAAAAATTCTCTTTTTCTAAACCCAAGGAGATCTTCTAATTTACCAATATAGAATTGGTGGATAATCTAGATTACATAATGAAAATCCGTTTAAAGTAGAAATGTCATTTAATCCTGATTAGAAATAGTTCTCCATCAATTTTTTAAGCTTCCGGTGAATCTGCTCGCAAACTCAATCAATATGTCATACCGATGTTCAACATAAAGTGTTTTGGTGTTGAGCTAAGCATGGAATTCTTGCAATCTATCTAGCCATTTGGTATATGGAATGTCATTGAGTATGGAGTAGTATTTTGAAGTAAAAAAATTCTATTTAGGATTTGAGTCATGAGGGGGTACTACTTCTAGCTCGGATGAATTTGATTCCATCTCTACCCATGAAGATAGCAGGCACACGGGATACTGGTGTTTGTGGTTCAGAGGTTGAAGTATTTTCAGGGGATAGGGAATCCAAATCTCAGGCTCATTCAAATGTATTTTGATTGGCTGAATCAAATGCAACAATAATTGGTATCCTTTATCTGCTTTGATCTCGCACAAAAGCCTCAAGTGGATTTGAAACCATATGAGCAAAGGGAGGTTCCTAAAAGGGTTCAAGAGCTTGCTTCTTTTCTTCACTAATTTTTCTTTACTTTTCTATCTCTCTAATACGATTTTGAAGTGTAACAATATACTTTTGATCTTGCTTTGGAGCTTCGTCAACAATCAAAGCAATTGATGTAGCCTTAAAAGGGCCTGCTTCCATTGAAATCTTTGCCAAGGCTGAGAAAGTGGATCTAGAGGATGAACAAATTTTCCATCCTACAAAAGCATGATTTGTCTCCTTAGTTTTTCCATTTCAGCCCTCTAGTTTTCCAAATAATAATGAGAGACATATCTATCAAATACCATATGCTGGAATTTCTTCTAGAATGTCTCAAGCAATTTATTTTTGACCAAAGCCGTTTGATCAACCTTTTGATCGACATGATCAAGACAAGCTTGGACAGTTGAAAGCTTGGTGTCAATTGTCTTGAGAACATTATTTTGGGCCAAAGCATTTTCTAACTACTAATTTAGGACAACTTAAGCGGCCATAACTTTATTTTGTCTTCCATGGTCATCAATATCTATAGGATTCAAGATCTTAGGGATATGATAGAACCGATTGTGAGCATCTATAAATTCTTCAAGTGCCGAAAATGGGATGCTAGAATGAGATCTTTCCAAAGGTGGAAAGTTTGAGGGTTGGAACATACAAACAGATGGAAGGATAGGTGGTGATTCTAGTCTTGGGGAACATGAGGTTGAGGTGCCTGGGGTACTTCCAGAAGAAAGGAATTCTTTTTAGCCCATTTGTGGATGGGTTTATAGAAGGATGAGACAATTGGCTTTTGGGATGAGGGTTTCTTTCTAGGTGGTGACTAAGGAGTTGGAGGAGGTTCACATGGTTTAGGGATTTTTGGAGGAGGGTGTGATCAAGGTGGTCCGTACAAGATCATGAATTGATATTTTCTTCCATCTTCACCAAGAGGTTCGATGGTGAGGTTTCCGTCAAGGTACCTCTGGTAAGGTTTATCTTTTGACCGTTTCTTTCTTTTGGATGGCCTATCATCTTCTTCTTCATCCGAAGGATTTGTACAAAGGGAACACTAACAATCAAGATCCTAAGGGCGGTGTCTATACGAGGGTCTTCATAGTGGTGAATAGGATGTGCCTCCTAATCAAAGGACTCAATCATGGATTTTGGATCTAGATGGACATCATCAATTGAAACATTAGCTGCACAGAGTTGCATCATAAAAATAATGGAAAAAACATAAGAAATGGGTTCTTCTTTTTCCTTACTAAATTTGATGACAACCATGCCATCTTTTTTCTTAGTAAACTAGGACTCTATGGATTGGATAGGCTTGGAGTTTAGGTGTATTTTTTCATAGTTAGTTACCCACATGTCTAGGAGTAACTTCACTAATTGATCTCAAGGGATCTGTCTAAGAACATGGATATAAGAGGTTTGGTCATTATCTACCGAGATAAACAAGGCATCTTTAGAACCAAGGAGGTTGAGGTCAATGGCATGGTACTAGACTCAATAAACCATTTGATAATGCAAGGTAGTAGCAATAGAATCTAGAGTTTGAGGTGCTTCGGTAATCTATAACTGAATCTTAAGGGCTTGAGAGAAGTCATGGGTTCGAAAGAGCCATATTGAAATTGGGAAATAGTGTAACAAACATTGTTCCTTCATTGAGGATGGTTTGAATGATACCAATGCAAACATGCTGGTAGTCCAAAAAGCGAGTGTCTAAGAGAGCCACTCAAGCAACCATGGGTAAGACCTTCCTTCCGTGAAAGGATAAAGCAAGTCTAATGGCACCGAAGTGAAGGTGCGTATAACCCTGTCGTATCCATTGTTGTGGAAAGTTAGAAGGGATTGGAAGGGTGACAAAGTGTTCCTACTAAGTAGTTAGAATAAGATGCTAGTTGAATTTCGAGGACTAGACATACTCTTTAACTTCTTTAGGAGTATGCTTAATAAGCTACTTGATAGAACGGAAATGTGAAAAAGAGGACGGTTTAGCAAAAGCATAATACGGATTTATAAGTAGAAGGTGAGTCTCATAAATTTTGCTATCTTTATTGAGATAGGAGACCTCATAAAGATAGGCAATTTTTAAGACATTGGAGGTGTGGCATTTAAGAGTAGGACTAAGAGAAATAGGAGCATTTACAGTGAAAGGTGTAGAAATTTCGGTGGATTCAGTCATGGTAAGGAAATTCTCTCCCTTTCTGCATTGAAAATTCAACTTCAAACTAGAAATGGGCAAAATGGTTTTCAAAGTATTCCTTTGAGACCAAACATATTGCGGGAAAAAAGAATGTACTTGCTAATTTTCTATTTAGACCAAAAGAATTTACAACTACCATGTCCATTAATATGTATGCGATAAGAAATCCAAGATGTGGTTTCAAAGCCTGAGAGATAAAGCCCAAATGACCTTCATATTCATATCCACTAGAAATCCCTGGGTTAATCCAAGACAATAATCTTGTTGAAAATTTTGGAATACTTATGTGGCAAAATCATTTCCATATTTTCAGTGAATGTGGTGGTCTTCTCCTTAGGCCAAATGGACCACATCTAAACCATCCATTTATTTATCCTCTCATGAAGAGAAATTCCCAAAAAAACTCAAATGGTTTTATTGATATTTGTTTAATCTTGATACCATTGCCATTGAGTTTTCGACATTCAAGATGCCTCTTCTTATCAACAGAGCCAAATATAAATATCTTGGGGAAATGTTTAATTGATTCAAACTATTGGGTGCATGGAAAAATATTTTTCAAGCCCAATTCAGAGCATGCAGGCCTAACCTAGAGCTTTATAAAATCATTTTATTTTTCAGGCCATGGCTATTTGTTTGACCCAGTAGAGATATGTGTAAAACTCCAATAGATATTGGAGTATCCACATATAAACCCCAACCTATTCCGAATGAGATTTTTACAACACTTCCTTATAGAATTTCATCTTATTCTCAATGGCATCGAAAGGATATTGTACGACGCAATCAAGTTATTCCACCAAGAGTATGGCCAACAGAAGATGACCCTATTTCTTGGGATCATAGTAATGACTATCATGCAACCCATCCGGCAATCGATGCTTGCCTATACTATGGAATGGATGTATCAGACACTTCGATTCGCCAGTAAGTTCATAGGATTCAACCTCATCATTATCACAAGACCAATAGGGAGGACCATTATCACAAGACCCTTTTGATCATGGTGAATTGCAGTTTGCACTTAGACTAGGTCATGACAAAAAAAAATCCATCACTCCAGCTTGGATATCTACACCAACCCAACACCCCAGCCAGTTCCATTGATGTTTCGACAAGCTCTCATCAATCATCCAAAAGACAAAGGCCATCCAAATTAAATATGGAAGGTGCTCTACAAATTGAAGAAGTAGAGAAGCTCCTCGGAGCACTTAGGCAACAGTATGAAGATAATGCGAGGAAAAATATTATTGATATTCTATCCATCTCTAACCAGCCCCTAGAAGCCATAGACACTCACCACCACAAAGCTCTCAAAGTTGAAAGACTCATTAGAGAGTACAGGAGACAAAAAAACGAGGACAACTCTAACAGCTCAAACGATAATGAGCCAATCCATAAGTACGATCTTTAAAGAAACGTGAAAAAGCCTCCAGGGGAAGAAGACTAAAGCACAAAAGGAAAAAGAAATTCTGAAGCAAACACGTGAAGAAAAAGAAGATTTGGCCTAGAAACACTATTCGGCACTATTTGGCACTATATGGAACTATAGCATAAACGAAAGATGTAAGATAAGAGTATGCTAGAGCAAGATCTTTGTCTATTAAGAGTATGCTAGAAACAATATCTTTGTCTGTCAATGTAAGAGTCAAATAATTGGCCATTGTTGGCCACTAAGAGCTTGTAAAATTATCTTCAATGTTTGCCTATATAAGGGAGTGTTTGTAAATGTTAAGGGGTAGAACACACCCTCTCCAAAAATAATATTATCTGGTCTCCTCTTCCTTTCTGCTTGGTATGATTCTTTAAAACTAAGAATATTTTGATCAATCCTGGCGGTATGCTCTACACTTGCCACAATGTGGAACCTATGCACCAGAATTCTGCTATCCTAAAATCTTCTATAATATAAGTCAAAAAACGAAAAAGAATTTGGTGACTAATAAACAAAGTCCTTATTCAGAGGCCATGTGTGTAGGATAGCATATCTACCATAAATTCTGTTTTTTTTTCCCTGACTAGTATCATAGGCAAATTTTCTAAAAATGATAATTTATTATGCATATAAAAAAATATACATTTAATATACGTGTCACAATGTGTCAGAATTATTTATTTTTCGAGAAACGACATGTAGGTGTGTCGTGTCATGTCGTATCGTGTCCCGTGTCAGTGTCAATGCTTCTTAGATTCCTACCACATTTTAGATTATTTGTGTAAAATTATCTTGTTAACAATATCGAAAAAAGACATTCTTTGATATAGTATAAAATTGAAAAGTCTCTTCTTCATCATTGATCTTATAACAACCTATCTATTTTTTGTCCCTACCATATCAAAAGCTCACTTTCTTGGTAAGTTTTTTTTATTAATTTCATTAATCATATCTCTTTATTACTTCAAAAAATTTATATATTTTCTTACTATATTGGTGAGATACTTTTATACAATGGATGTAAGATGCTAGAGGAATATCTAAGAATACATTAAAATATTATGCACAATGAGATAATTTGATATATTTTTGTAAACAGTTCATTGATGATATTCATTTTTGCCAATCCAAATTAATGATATTTCACTTGCATTTTTAAAAAAAGAAAAAAATCTTACTTTATGCAATGTTTTGATTTAATTAAATTTCATCTACTTAACAATTTATCCATAAAATTAATTGACAATACAGATAAGAAGTAGATTTCTTCTCTTTTTGACAAAACAAATTTTTATGGAAGTAATATCTAACAATTAAAAAAAGACATGGTACCTTTAATATAAATAGAACTAAACATATGAAATTCTTAATTATGGTATGTAGATTCTACATAAATATTTAAAAACATTTGAAAAAGGAAAGTAGATAAATTTGGGATCACCAATTGCAACTAAATGATAGAGGGTAATTTTGTCTCTTGGTACAAATTGAGTGGATTTAGTCATATAGGGGATGGAAATAACATCACCGTATTTCTTGAAGTGTATATATAAACACTCACTGACTTTGTAAAATAGTGAAAATGAGAGATGATCAATACTAATAGGTTTTAAATAGAAATCGAAGTAGAAAATTTTCTACTTCTCTATTTCAGGAATGTAAATGAGGAAATAAAAATTGTTCTAATCGTTTGTCAACCCAGGCTTCATCCGTTGCCGCCGACCATCGTCCATCGATTCTGCCGCCGCCCGCCTACCCTAGCTACCACTGCGCCGCCGCCTCTCAAATAAATTATTTTTATAAATATCATTTTAAAATGAAATTTATTCGAATAAATAAAATGATATTTATTTTTATTTTTACGAATAAATATTTATTTTACGAAAATTTTTAAAAAAATCCTTAAAAATAAAATGAATAAATTTTTATTTTTAAAAATAAATAAATATCATTTTATTTTAAAAAATAAATAAATATCATTTTAAAAATAAAAATTATTATAAAATATCATTTATTCATTTTTATTTTTATTTTTTTTTTTATTAAAAATAAATTGAATTAAATATCATTTTATTAAAAATAAAAATAAATATATTCATTTTAATCATTTAAAAATTAAAATAAATTTATTAAAATAAATTTAAAATAATTAAATTATTTTATTTTTCATTTTATTTTTATTTTATTAAATATTAATTTATTTAATTTATTTAAAATAATTTATTTATGATAAATAAAAATAAATTATTTTTATTAAAAATAAATTATTAAATTTATTTTTATTTGTCTTGAGTGTTTCGCCAAATAAATTTATTATTATTTTTTATTTTTATTCATTTTAAAATAAATTTATTTGTAAAATAAAATAAAATAGAATAGAATAACTAAAATAAATTTATTTTTAAGGATACTTTTATTTTAAAATAAAATGATATATTTATTTTATTTTTTTATGATTTATTTTATTTTTTTATTTTTTTGTTAATAAATCATTTTTATTTTTATTTTTTATATTAAAGGTCGCCGGTCGTCACCGACGCTGTCCGAAAAGAAAGAAATTTTGTGTCATTATCAAACGAATTTTTATTTTAGAGTAGAAATTTTGTGTCATTATCAAACGGTTATTTTTGCTTAGAACTATTCTAGAAATAGAAATAGAAAAATATATTTTTGTTCCAGAAACTATTTCTAGAACAAAATGGTTGTCATGTGCGCCCTAAAAATACTCTTCCACTTTCTCATCTCACATCCATTTACTTTCCCATTGTCTCTTTGATCCGATCCTCTTCAAACTAGAATTACTTTTTTTTTTTTTTATAACCAACTAGAAAGAAAGATAAAAATATCGGAAATGAGCACTTCTTTATTATTTGAAGCTTTAGTGGCAATCTTATAAAGAAAGAAGGAACTATAGTTCTATAGCAGTTGCAATGGTGCATGTCTCCGAAATTGAATAACTTAGAATGAGAGTGTGAATACCCGTTTTTATCACATGCCATCTTAAGAGGTGTTTAAGGATAAATGTAGCATAAGTGTATTCATTCGAGAGTTTTTGTGATAGAGAAATTAGTTTGCAATAAATGTAATACAAATATATATATATATATATATATATATATAATTTTTTTTTTATTTTATCATCCTACTTTCATTCCTATTCTACACTCACTCACTCTCGGACTTTTGCCCCGCCGCCCTTTGCGGGCGTGGGAGTCGAACCCACTCTTGAAACTTACGCGTCCCCACCCCACCCCCTGAAAAGGTGGGGATTTAGAAAAAGTCTACACATGATATAATCTTGAGTTCAACTGATGCATTAGGTCATACCCCCGCGGATTCCAAACAGCCATTATCTTCAATTTCCTCCTCCCTGAAGCGGACACAATGTGCATTCGAGTTACCATTTCTGACAGAGCATCGTAAATCTGATCTGGGAGTGATGGCTCTTCCATCTTTGACAACTTCAAAATCACAACTCTGTGATGAAATGAAGACGTGTATGACAGGATGTTCAAAGACGACATCTGCCAACAGTTGCCTAAGAGGAGGAGTCCTCATATCCAACTCCTTGAAAGGTGATTTGGACCCTGCATTAGCAAAATGTAGAGATGAACCCACTAGGCTGAACATTTAACGGCTGACAAGTCTGATAGGCAGCATGCAAGATCGATGGTCATTTCAAATTAATTTCCAAAATAGATCTGAGGCACCCCTCCATCAACGAAAAAGATAAATAGCGTGACCAAGCGAAAAGAAAAACTAAAGTTCATGAGCACGCTTGAAGAAGGGAAGATTACCTTTGGATATTAAGGGAAAAAAAATCTAAGATTTCTCCAACTGTTCATCACAAAATTGCTTTAGCTGATGATTCCGCGGACCAGGTTACAGATGTTTCTCAATGATTTCAGATGTTTCTCAATGACGGTACAAAGGGTTGTGTTCTCATGTATTCTGCCACAGAAACCATCCTCAACCACAACGCGATATCATTGCTTTCTTCCCAGGACTGGACAGTCAGCACAAATTGGATCTCATCATTAGAGGTGAACATAGGTACTGCACATCAGCTTTCATAAAAATTAAATTACACACGACTCACCCATGGTCACAAACAACCACATCTGTCGAGTGAAAGTACCATTCAATTGTCCATGATATAAACTCTCTCCTGAAACAATTAGAAAAGCATAGTTTACAGATCAGAAACTCGAATAATTCCAAAATTAGATTCCCAATCGAAACCTTCATATGAAAGAAAAAAAAAAAGTCTAAAAAAAAGGCTCATAAAGGTAGAAAGAATTATTAAAAGCATGGGATTGCAAGGGTCAACTAAACGGAAAAATTGCTTAAAAATCAATGAAAAATGTGTCCAGAAAAAGGGTGACATTTACAGACTCTTCAAATCTGTCTACCAAAGCGTGACCAAAAAGCCAACACTTGACAAGTCTTGCAATTCCTGATCTCACGGCAAGAAAATAACTTAGCAAATGAGATCAAAAGCTAAACTAGCAGGTTAGACAAGTTCAATCATGCTCGTTTAAGAAAAAGTTCCTCATTAATAGTTCAAAAAGCGAAGAAAAAAGCAATTCCTGATGGCATTTTCTCAGTTAAAAGCTTTATCCAAAATACTTTTAGCAGCTGCAATGGTGATCCAGATATAAACCATACATCTATGATTCAGAGACAAAGGCGATGTTATGGAGACAGAAGAGCTGATCTTACCCTCCAAAAATGCCTCTTTTATCATCAGATGGCTTGATTATTTATTTAAGGAGAAATAAAGATGAGAATCAGAAGACATCATCACAGGTAGAGTAAACGCTGACAGTGAAATCTCTAAACCCCTGGAGCAAAATCAGATTTTAAAGATAAATCTGAAATGCGTTCAGAAAGTCCCTAGCTGACCTAATGTTGTATGCCCCAGCCAAGAGGATGGCACCACACCCGAAAGGAAGAAGAAGAAGAATGCATAGAGCCTATCACAAGACTTTGCTACACCTAATGTGCAGACCTTAGTATCTCATCTTTACAAAATTGGTAGGATCGTAAATGTAATCCACTCTAAGGTCAAGATTCTGATGTCCCACCTTTCCTCATATCGAGACTGATTTCTGCCCCTTTTTGACAGTCCACCTGGAAGATACAAAAGGTTTGTTCTCCTATTAGCAGCTGCATGACGGAGGTTTTGGAGGTGAAAAGGCAACTTAAAATAAAGACACTTAATTTAGCTCTTGTTCTGTGGGCAGATTCAGTGACCCTCTTCACTTCCTAGAGAAAATTATAGTTTATGTCAATTATGAATTTCAGAGATTTGTGAATATATAAAACTTGAGAATAAATGAAATATGTTTTACAGAGAAAACAAGAAAACACAAGTAAGCTCTGGCTTAAGTTAATTTTCTGAGGAAAGGAAACCATTCAGATAAAGCAGGGCAATTACCAACAGAAATCTATGCCTGAATAATCGTACTCACCAGACAGCAACAAAGCTAGAATCTAGACATGCACGCATGTGCAGTGTAGAGAGAGAGTGAGAGAGAGTATACCAGAGGAGATACCATTGTCATTGAATTGAGAGGGAGAGGACTGAACTGACTCTGATTCCTCTTGCCAATGCAGCCAGTGCGGTGTTTATGAGCCTTTACACACAAAAGCCAACCTGAGCAGAAAGAACATGCAAGGCACTGGCATTTTTATGGGTTCTATTCACACTCTTGACATAGAAGAGCTTGTTGCTTCGCATATGGGGTGCCCTAGTTTTTCTTCCTCTTCTTCTTCCATCTCGAGCAAATATGAGAGAGCTGAGAAGAATATAATTTGGAATTTTTAAGAATGATGGGATAACAAGAAGATGCATGATGATTTCAATACAAAAGAACAATAAAACCTAGTCAAGAATGGAATAGGATTTCACTGAAAGGTACATGACAGATGAAGATCTATCTTGATCAGTGGATTCCCGGTCCTTGACGAATGGCCATCATTCAGGGACTATATTTAGTCACCTGCATTTCAGATATTTTATGATTGGACAAGGAATCTAAGAATCTCGCATACCCTACCTCATCTCGTCAATCACAAGATAAGAGGCAATCATTGGGATGTCCTATCATTTCTCCTGTTTGGTGAAAAGAAAAATAAATATTAATGACAAAGTACACCTTCGTGTGAAGTCCATAAGAATCATCTTATCGTTATCAACTCTCTAAACCAGACCACTTGCAAAATTTCACACTAGCAATCATTCAAACACCACATTTTTATTACAAAGAGCAACCACTCCAATATGGGTGCCAAACATGGGCACTTGTCATAGTATCTGACTTTTCGAAGTTTCCAAATCACAGACAACAGTTCTCAAGGCGAGTTCCCAAAATTTGGATACAAGGGTACGGATAGCACACCTGATGATAAATATTTCTATATTCTCTAAAGCATAATCTTAACATTAACTTCGTTTCAGTCAATCCAATAATTGCAGCAATTTGAAACAACATTGGCAGAATCGGGGTCCTAGGCAGGATCATTGTGAGGTCTTCGAGGAATGGATAGAGGATCATAAGATCCTACAAATTTAACAAACTGAAGCCAATTTGTGAAATTTTAACATAGTTTTGCACAATTAGATACCTATCCGCGTTAAAACAGCAAATGAAGTTCAAACATCTGAATTCCTGCACACCCCCAAAACAAACGTTTTCTTTGTTTTTTCTTTGTGGACTCCTCTGTTTGTCTTTGGAGTAGGCCAATTTTCTCCTCTTAACATTGTCCGGCACCTCCGGGCTTTTAAATAAAGATTTTTCCCTGAAAAGAGAAAGGTTGTTAGGATTGGCATCCTAATTGGGAACCAATGAAGGTGTCTAAAAAATAGGATCGTGGATTGTGAGACCCTTAAAATTACGTTGGGATCGACGGATCCCCAAAACGGATTCGGCACTTAAAACCGAACTCCTAAATCAATGCGGAAGATAAGCCCGGGAAAATCACGTATCACCATCGTAAAGCACACCACGGATTCGAGCGTACCTTGTTAGCCACAGCCTAAACACCGATGCCGAAAGGAAGAAGAGAATTCAGCCCTGTTCTGATCCGATGACTTCAATTCGCCTTCAAAGGAAGATGGTGTCGCCTCTTGCAAGAATCCTTTCTATTTGGGAGTGTTCTTGAGTGAGAGAAAAAGAAGAACGTTATCATTCCAAAAGGTGTGTTCTTTCTCTCTCTCATCCCTTTTATAGGTCCATCCATCTACGGGCCTTATTTTTGCGGGCCGGGCTTTTTAGGCCCATCGTGGGCGGGCCAACTTATGGCCAACTTAAGCCCATATCTAAATTAAAACCATAATCTCCCATTCGCACATGGTGGACAAAAACCAATATGGGCGGACAGGCCCTACTTAGGCCCATCAATTGAAAGTTTATCAACTCCCACTTGCATGGTGGGCCGAACAAAATCCTCTTTTCTTTTTGCAACATTCATACTGGTGAATAGTCCGTGCGACCAGCATACTTTGAGAATTCGTTGCTATACATCTATTAGGAATATATAGCAGCTCATAATGGGCATCACTTTCCTAGTAAATTTAGTATGCAGCACCCTAGATCGATCGATCACATTTATATCTCTCTTGATCTCGTTTAAACAATATATATATATTGTATTCACAATCATGATTATCCCAAAGACAGTCATAATTGGTCGACCTGTGAATACAAAACCACAATGTGATTATACAAATCCGATCTTCCTCTTTCCTTCAAACCCTCAATTTCAGTTCAACTTGCTTTTCTAGAAATGTTCCATTAGATCGAATCAACTCATGACCATTGGCAACATTATAAGATAGCAAACACTAAATAGAAATCTTGAGAATAAGTAAGAGTCATGAGGGCACTAAAATTGAGGAACTCAATTCCTCAAGAGTCTCACACGTCATAAAAGTTGAGATCAAACTTTTGCCACTCTTCTTGGTCGTCTCATGCATACGTAGTATGAAATACGTATTACGGTATTAACTCCTTTCCCATGGAGCGTATGTCTACACAATCAATTACCGTACAGATGATAGTTCAGACATACTCAATGTCTAACTTGAGTTCACGTATTTACTCATTCACAAAATTCATCGAACTCACATCTCGCATCTTAGACAGATAAAGTAAAATGTGTGGGTTATTTTACTTTCGGACATCGTAAGTATTATGTCCTCATCTTAACACTCGTTAAGGTGACATATTTATTTTAAGCTTGAGCTCTCGATTATCACCTAGATAATAAGCTTAAAAAAAACCGTCTCATCTCTATTTATCACATAGTAAATAGAGGCGATTACCCGTGTGAGAGGGCTAATCTGTTATCTGTCCGACATACTTTCTCAACATAATATAATACACTAAGCATTAAGATGCATAAAGATCAAACAAAGATTCATAGGCATTAATAATGAAACAACACTAGTTCATTAAATGTGGACAACTCAGGGAAATTACAATCCAAGACATCGGACTCTACGCAATCCTAGAGATTTTACATGACCACAAAACACATCTCTAGGTATTGGCTTTGTCATAGGATATGCTACCATTCTATGCGTAGATATGTACTACAAGTTCACATCCTTTCGTGCAACCATATCTTTGACAAAGTTATACTTGGTATCTATAAGTTTAGTCTTGCCATGATATTTTGGATCTTTGGTGTATGTTATAGCTGCTTGGCTATCACAATTAACTAATAATGGATTTGCAGCTTTCTCAATAACACCTAATGATCCAAAAAATCTCTTAAGCCAAAATCCTTCATATCTTACTGCTGATAATGCCACGAACTCAGCTTCCATCGTGGACAAGGCTATACACGTTTGTTTCTTACTGCTCCAACATATGGTGCCATTATTCAATAAGGAAATAAACCTAGAGGTAGATTTCCTTTCGTCTATACCTCCTCGCTAATCAGTTTCAAAATAGCATTTGAGTCGCAGATCCTTTCCTTGATAACTCATCGTATAATCAGCAGTTCCCTTTAGATACCTCAGTATTCTCTTAATGGCTTTCCAATGTGCTGGACCTGGATTGGATTGGTATTTACTCACCATTCCAACTGCAAAACATATGTCGAGTCTTGTACACATCATAGCGTACATCAAACTCCCAACTGCACTAGCATAAGGAACATGTTTCATTTGTTCCTTCTCTTGTGGAGTCCTCGGACACAGTCTATGGCTCAATTCTTCACCTTTTGCAATAGGAGTGTCTATGGGTTTACAATCTTGCATACGAAATCGTTTAAGAACTTTATTTATATATGTTTCTTGCGAAAGAGACAACGATCTCTTCAAACGATCTCTTGAAATCTTAACTCCAAGAATGTATGCAGCCTCACCCATATCCTTCATTTCAAAGTTGGAAGACAACCAACTCTTGACAATATGAACAAACTCCATATTACTTCCGGCAATCAGTATATCATCAACATATAATGATATGATCACAAATTGATCCTTGGATCTTTTGATATATACACAATGATCCTCATCAATCATTGTAAAATCATATGCCATTATGGCATTATGAAAACGTATATACTATTGTCTCGATGACTGCTTAAGGCCGTATATCGATCTCAAAAGTCGACATACCTTTTCTTCTTGGCCTTTCACTATGAAACCAGAGGTTGTTCCATGTATATTTCTTCCTCTAATTCTCCATTGAGGAAAGCAGTCTTTACATCCATTTGATGTAACTCAAGATCCATACTAGATACTATTGCCGAATAATGCGAATCGAGGTAAATCTCACTACAGGAAAAAGTATCTTCATAATCAATTCATTCCCGTTGATTATACCCCTTCGCAACAAGGCGAGCCTTATGCCTTTCTATCGAGCCATCAGCCTTTCGCTTTATATTGAGAATCCACTTGTTCCCAATAGCTTTGCGTCCTTTTGGAAGATTAACCAGTTCCCAGACTTGGTTTGATTTCATTGACTCCATTTCCTCTTCCATTGCATGAATCCATTTTTCCTTACTAGGGCAATTCAGAGCCTCATTAATATTTCTAGGCTTATCCTCATCTTGTGGAGCAATCATAAAAGTTTCCCCTTCAATGTCAAAACGTCGATGGGGAATACTTTGGTGACTTGTTCACCGTATGGGAGTTTGTACACTTTGCACATCATTCCCCATTATGCTCCCACTTGGATTAGATAATGATGATGTCATCTCATTATGTGCTTGCAATTGAGAATGAGTTGAATTCAATTCATCACTTCTCATATTACTCCCACTTGGACGAACTCCACTAAGATCATTATCTTGATCCGAGGTTTCAAATAGGGAGTTGTCTTCCCTATTTCGCCCTTCTTAGGAAATTCATCCTCTAAGAATGTGACATCCCGTGATTCAAATTCAGTTATACTCCCACTTTCCTGCTCACCTATGAACACATACCCTTTTGAGTGTTCCTAGTATCTTATGAAAATACTCTTCTTTCCTCTGGGACCCAATTTCCCAAACTTGTGAGATGACTCATGTGTATAGGCAACACAACCCCATGGTTTAAGAAAACTTAAGTCCGGTTTTCTACCTGTCCATAACTCATGGAGTGGAAGTGACTGATTTGGAAGGCACTCGGTTAAGTATATAGGCAGCAGTTAACAATGCATCACTCCAAAAGGTGATAGGTAAGTTAGCATGCGCCATCATGGACCTAACCATTTCCAGTAGGGTTCTGTTTCTTCTCTCCGCAACACCATTTTGTTGAGGAGTATATGGAATAGACAATTGTCTTTCTATTCCTTTTTGATCACATAATTTTCTGAACTCATCAGATAAATATTCTCGACCTCGATCGGATCTCAATGCTTTTATTTTCTTGTCTAATTGATTTTCTACCAGGTTCATAAACCTTTTGAAACAACTTATTGCTTCAGATTTGTGAGAAATCAAATAGACATATCCGAATCGAATATAATCATCTATAAAAGTGATGAAATAAACAGCCCCATGCCTTCCTCTCACATTCATTGGACCACGTACATCGAATGGATTAAATGCAGAGGAAATTCAGCTCTTTTACCTTTTCCGAATGGTTTCCTTGTCATTTTCCCTTCTAGGCAATGCTTACATATGGGCAAATCGACTTTGTCAATGTTGCCCAACAAGTCCTCTTTGGCTAGTCTATTTATACGTTGTTGGCCAATGTGACCAAGTCTAGCATGCCACACATTCACATCATTATCATATGAATTAGGAGATGTGAGAAGGGAATAACAAACATTTGCATTAACATAGTCAATATCTAATACAATGAAACCATCAAGAAAATAACCATGACCATAATAGTTTGTATCCAAATACAAGTCTACACCTCTATTATGGAAGTTCACATTAAAACCTAATTTAACCAACACTAAAACAGACACTAAATTTCGACGAATCTCCGGAGCATACAACACATCATGTAGGAACAAAGTGCGTCCACCACGCATATTCAGTTGGCATATGCCAATTCCTTTCACTTCAGCTCTGGAGTTGTTTCCCACATAGATCCACTTAGTTCCAGTTGATACTCGTTGGAATTCCACGAAGGATCCTCTATCCTTCGCTACATGGTTTGTCGCTCCTGAATCCACAGTCCACAGAGGATTAGATTCAGTCAAGAATACAGAACTTGACACATATGCAAAGTTCCCAATTGTACAAAGGGTGTGTACCTTCTTTGGCTCGCGACAATCGCGGGCATAGTGACCCTTTGGTCACCGTTGTAACATTTCACCCTTGAGATATTCTTCACATGAGGACGTTTTCCTCTCTTTTGTTGGTTAATTCTTGGTTTATTGCAAGAAGGACTTGATCCCTTGCTTTCCCACATATTGAACGAACTTGCGCTTAGAGCTTGATGCCCCTTGTGAGCTTAAAGCAACATAGTAGATATCTGTGTCCTGCTCAAATGCCTGAGGCGTAAATCAGCTAGCTCAAGGTGGCGCACAGCATCCTCTAGATCTTCCATAACATGGTCAAGAGCTTTTAGTGTTTTTTTGCTTTTCTAGCACATATTGAATTCTCATTTCAATATTTCTTTGAGTTCAATTTGTCCTCTTTATTCAAATCAGCAATGATGTTCTTATTTGCTGAATCCATCGATCTGAACATATTAGACACATATGCACGAAATATTAATGCCTATCACTTATGCATCTATTTTGCACAAAACCCATCATATTAATTAATAATTTTAAGTAAGGTTTCAGAATCAAAAGGTCACTATGTTTCCAATCATCCTCCAAAAATCCTAACTTAAAACTATCATTAATATGATTGTCATATGCAAAATCAATTCTATGAAGGTACAAAAAACTTCTATTACTACCCACAGCTAACTACCCACAGCAACCAGTAATCACATAAAGCAACAGATAATTGACATACAATATAATAATAATGCTTTCATACAATATTGCTAACATATAGATTGCTACAACAACAACAATCAGGTAGTTAACTTTACATAAGATGTCCACCAAGAACACTAAATAAAGAAACAACCATAACATTTAAAAACGAGGCATCATACAACTAATAGGGAAAGCTACTACATGGTCCAATTTCTTTTTCTTTTTCTCTGTAAAATTTTCAGACATTCTTGATAGCCACGGAAAAACAGACGGATATCCCTTAGGATTTCTCCTACGCACATTCAGTCCTGGCCCAATCGAAGTCATTCCTTGGGTTGCAGTGTTTGTGGCTCCAACCCGATGATATTCATCTACGAATTCCATTACTAGCTCCTTATAGCTAGTAAATCCTTTGACGTCCCGTAGGCGATTCAACACTCCTTGCCAGTCTAGTGGAAGAGTGTTTATAAAAAATCGCACCATCTGAATATCTTGCATGAGATAACCGTTCCAAATGACTTCCTGAATTTTGTTGTTGACCTCTATGACATGATCAATTATGTCGTCACTCTCCCATCGATAACCATTCAAATCGGCTATCAACCTTGTAAGCCTTTCCTTCTGTTCATCTGACATTGTGCGCACAGATGCGCGCGGCTTACGGGGAGGCATTGTTCTCGCAACAAATGCAGAACAAAAAATGGAATACATATAATCCACATAGATATAATTGAAAAAGAAACAATTTTTTTTTTTTTTTTTTTCAACGGTCAACGGTCAATGGAAGTCAACGGTGGTCAACAGTCAACGGTCAAGGGTCGTCGGACCGTCAACGGTCAAGACGTCGGACCGGTCGCGCCGGTCGGACCGGTTGGACTAACCGACCGCACGTGCCGCGCGCGTGCGTGGGATGACGTCACGCGACGTCATCCGCCACGTGCCGCGCACGTGCGTGGCCGACGTCATGCCGACGTCATTCCGGCACGTGTTGCGCGCGTGCGTTGGCCTCCTCGGGTCGAGTCGGGTTGGGTCGCCGGCCGGTGACCGCGCGGCCAACCGACGTCGGCGATGACGTCACCCCGACGGTTACCGACCGTTGGGTGACGTCATGCTGACGTCAGCACGCGTCGGTCCGTGGACCGGCGCGTGCCGGTTCGCCGCGCCGGCGGCGCGCATGCGCCGGTTCGCCACCGGCGCGTGTGCCGCACGCGCTGGACGAACCAGCCCGCGTTTGGGCGCGTCACGCCCACGCGCAAAGGCGGCTTCGGCCGTGCGTGTGGGCGCGTGCGGCGTCCCCTGGCGGCGTGCGACATGTCGCCGGACTCGTCTCGACGTCGCCTTCCTCCCTATGCCATCAGATTTTGATTTCGACTTACGAAAAATCGGAAAAATGGGCGAACATGCTCGGGTGTCGGGATTTCTCGCCCGATCCATACGGCTGAAATGCTTTTTGCGAAAAATCAATCATAAACATCAAATTGGTCGGGAAAACGTGAACTAAGGCTCGATACCAATGTTGGGATCGACGGATCCCCAAAACCGGATTCGGCACTTAAAACCGAACCCCTAAATCAATGCGGAAGATAAGCCCGGGGAAATCACGTATCACCGATCGTAAAGCACACCACGGATTCGAGCGTACCTTGTTAGCCACAGCCTAAACACCAATGCCAAAAGGAAGAAGAGAATTCAGCCATGTTCCGATCCGATGACTTCAATTCGCCTTCAAAGGAAGATGGTGTCGCCTCTTGCAAGAATCCTTTCTATTTGGTAGTGTTCTTGAGTGAGAGAAAAAGAAGAACGTTATCATTCCAAAAGGTGCGTTCTTTCTCTCTCTCATCCCTTTTATAGGTCCATCCATCTACGGGCCTTATTCTTGCGGGCCGGGCTTTTTAGGCCCATCGTGGGTGGGCCAACTTATAGCCAACTTAAGCCCCTATCTAAATTAAAACCATCAGACGACAACGGTATCTCCCCGTTGCGCCCGACTGATCGGTCCCGGGTCTTGTTGAAGTCCAACTCGGGCTTCACATCCCAGTGGAAGGAAAGCAATCTGACCTCTGGCCTTCGCCGATGCCATAATCGCCAAAACACAGAGAAGCAATCCAATCAATATATTCATCTTCCGCCATTACAGGATCGGAACTGCACACAGATGAAAATTGGTCGTGGGGTTGAACGTCGACAACCACAATGAAGATAAAAGAAGTCGGTATGGTCACTTTCTCCCTCTTCTTGATTGCTCGGTACTGCTACGGTGTGGTCTCGGGCCCCTCGAGGCGTTCTTCGGCTGCCGATTGAAGCAAACAGCAACCAATAGGTTCCTGAGCTTCAATTCCCAGATGGCTTGAGTGAAGGCAAAGAGCTTCATCGGATCGAGCCGCCCATATATCTCTCAAATGTTCACCCAAATCATGCTCGAGTCCTCAGTAGGTGGAAGCCTAGCCACAATGTTCGAAGTGAAACAGTTCCTGATCTAGGTATGAACTAACTGATTGCACTTGCACCAATGGTGCTACAACCGTTCGTTGGCCAGATAGGGGACAATTCCGTGTAGGAAGCCGTCCTTGTCCTTTGTCACAAGTGCTCATTGGAAGTCTCAAGCCCAGGCATCGTAGTTGTCTAGTCCAGTGAAATGCATATTGATGAGTCGCAGCTCCAATTCATCAGCCGGCGATGTGTGGTCACCAGGCTCGAGACAACCGCTGTTAAGGGGGAATGCGTAAGGCAAAAAACCGGGTTGAAGGCCAGGTTAGGGAATCGGGTAGAGATTCGTCCCCAAACCCAGTGGAATGGATCTAAGTCTAAGACTCGATCCATCCAACCCAATCCACCACTTGGGTCATTCTCCTACGAAGGGGTGGTCGGCCCATGCCCTTCAGGCCAAGTTCTAGAGCCCGGTACATTTTCCTCTCTAAGCAAGCCTTGTTGGGCCCACGTGTAACTAGGCCCAGCGACCCATTGGTCTTGAACTGAATACTAGCCGATGTGTGGCCATGGAATTAGGCCTTGGATTTGAACCGAAGCACGTGAAGGCGCAACTAATTGCTAAGCAGGAACCGCGTTTTCTTCAATCGAATGACTAGTGTTGGATTCGAAACTTGTTGAGGCAAGTTAGGGGTCTCCTGTGGCATCCTAGGAATCAAGGGCAAGCCCTAAGGTGCCCTAAAGCTTTTAAATAGGTAATGAATTTATCTATTGGTTTGTGTTTTAGCCTTAGTTCTTTCTTAAGACTTTGTGCCTTGTGCCTTGTGTTTTTAATTTAAACTTAAGGTAATTAATAAGGATAAATTTATGTTTTGCCATGCTTGTTATAGGTTAAATTTCTCATAAAATGTTATAGGATTTTTAATTAGGTGTAATTAATAATTTAGTTTCAATTAAAATGGAAAAGAAAGTTGGATTGGGCCTTGGGCCCAAGGGTGGACCCTAATGGGCCAAGAGGCCGGCCCATTAAGGCCCACAAGTGGGCTTGCGTCGACCGTGAGGAGGGGGAGGATGGCCGGCCCAATTGCTGGCCCAATTTCCTCCAAGCCCAAGCCCATATGCATGGGGCTTTGCCAAGTGGCAAAAGGAGCTTGCCATGCATTGGCTCTTGATGAGGCAAGGCAATGATTGCCTTTTGGGGAACTAAAGGGAAGAGATGGCCGGTTGGGGGAGGGGGTGTCGCATGGTGAGAAGGAGAGAGAGAGAGAGAGAGAGAGAGAGAGAGAGAGAGAGGAGAGGCTTGCGCGAGAGGGAAGAGAGGAGGAGGAGTCGTCCGCCGCACGCCGCACGCCGTCCGTCCGCCGTTTGCCGCCGTTCCTCTTTGTGTTTAAGGCAAGTTTAGGGTCCATCTCCTCTCTTTGCATGTGTGTTTTGCATGTTGATTGGATTTTTGGTGGTTTAAAGGTACGAAAATGGAGTTAGGATGGTTTGTTCTTGAAGATGTATGCTGTTTTCGCACGAATCCCTGGAGTCAGAATCTTGTGGGAGCTTGTATGCATGTTTGGAGTTTGATTTTGGCTTGGATATCTTCATGAAAGTTGTAGCTAACACCTTGAAATATGACATACTAAAATTTCGTGCAAAATGATGAAGATTTAAGGGGTCACAACCTCATTTTTCGGAGACCCTAGATCTGGAACTATTTTACTGACCTTGTGGTAGATTTGTGGCTGCATGTTGGTTTTTATGCCGAATCTCTCTTCGACTTCTTCATGAAACTTGTAGAGCACATCTTAAGGAACAACATACTCAAATTTAAAGCAAAATGAACAAGTATAGCTTAGGAAACCAACCTGATCTTGAAGATGATGAATCTGGAGTCGCGGTATGGGACACCCGAGACTTCGTGGAACCATATGAAGGTTTTCCTTTGGTATTTTGGCCTAAGTTCCTTCATGAAAGTTGTAGGGGACCCTTAGAAGTAAAACATATCCAAATTTCAGAGAAAACGAAGAAGGATAGATAGGTTAAATCTCAATATTTCGGACATAGGACTCTGGATATTTCGGTAATCTGATCAGTAGCTTCGTGGGACTATATAAATTTATCTAAAACAAATTTGGCCTAGGTTCCTTCATGAAAAACCTAATTTAATGTCTTAACTATAACCTGGTAAAATTTCATAATTTTCTGAGGTCGTTTGGGCATTTTAATTTAATTACTTAGAAAACTGTACATTCTGCCCTTGTCCGAATTTCCGTGCGGAAATTTTGGTAATATTGCCTCTTGTGTAAAAATTGTTTCGCTATGCTTTTTCTGTGGAAAATTACCATTTTATTGCATTAAATTATTATATGCTTTGATTTGGGATTTATGTGATTATTTAATTTAATTAATTGCAAAGTAGAATAAATTGGAATTTAAATAAATTCTAAACACTTTTGGTAAATACATTGTTTTTAGTGGCATATGTTCTATGAGAATTTAATTACTATGGGTGATTGCATTTATTGTATGCACGTAAATGCTTGATGATGCATGTATAAGAAAGAAGATGATCTTGTTTTGCCATTACATCATGTGCATGATAATTTGAGACATAATTGGCAAACATGATTAATGGAAATTGAGGAAATTGTTGGGGGAGGATGATAATGCCCGGAATGTATAGAGATACATGGCCGGATGACCCTGGGAGTATCAAGATGCCCGGAATGGTTGGGTGCCGGAAGCCTCGGAGGTCTTTGCCCGAGGGGATGCCTCGTGATGCCAGTTGGGGTGCGAGATGCCCGGAGCGGTGGGGGTGCCGGATGCCCGGTGGCCATGATTGGCATAATTCCGGAGGTTCTTCTCGCAACGCCTGGATAGGGTGCGAGTGTAAAGTATGGGATAGATGATCCCGAGGAAGGGTGGTGTGATGATCAATTGAGAATCTAAAGTGGAAATTAAATCATGTATGTGTGATATGACATGATGATGACCACCTATGGCATGATGACATGCATGTGTGATATGACATGATGATGACCACCTATGGCATGATGACATGCATGTGTGATATGACATGATGATGACCACCTATGGCATGATGACATGCATGTGTGATATGACATGATGATGACATGCATGTGTGATATGACATGATGATGACCACCTATGGCATGATGACATGCATGTGTGATATGACATGATGGCATGATGATATGATGGCATGATGGTATGTTTATAAGGTATGATGAGGTCATGCATGGGTAACCTAATGTGATGATAATGATTAATTGTGGCCTATGATATGTACATATTTTAATGATGATGTATGATGGCATGTACATGGCTTCGAGGTAAGTACGTTGGAATGCATGAATGACGTGTATAATGTAATTGTTTGTATTGTTTAAATGCATTGAGTGGTGATTGGATTCCTTTACCTGCTGAGTGGTTGTACTCACCCCTTCGGGGACCAACATTTCAGATTAGCACGATGCCACTCCCTGCCGTCACGCGGGGAGTATTTTACGGCCTTCCGTCTGATGTGGAGGTCGAGCTGACAGAGATCGATTGTCCCACCCTGCCGGGACTGACGTTCATCCGTGTGCGCGCGATTGTGTCTTATGACGTGGGTCTATCTCGGAGGCCCGTCATCCAGAGTACGTGTCCGTCCACATTCGCCGTGACGGAGTGATGATGGGGATGCTGCCACCCCCACCGCCTGACGCATCGGGATGGGTGTGACGGCCCGTGTACGTGGAGTAGGAGTTGGCAACTTTTTGGGATGTGGCCGACACTAGTAGTCAGAGGGGAGGTCTTTACACGCTGTTTTAGTGGGTCGTGTGTTCCTTTTTGAGGTTGAAGGCCGAGCATATGGATGAGTCTTGGCCTACCTTTTTTATTGTACCGACCCGTGAAACCCTTCGAAAATATATATGTAAATAAAAGTGGTTCGGCCTTGTGCTTTCGTTTAATCAAAATAGTTGGTGTGCATTGTGCTGTCGTGAGGGAAGCGGAGTGATGGTGAGACTCGTCTCTTATTTTCGCTATGAGCTGCGCAAATCCCTAAAGCCTTTTCTATGAGCTGCGCAAATCCCTAAAGCCTTTTCAAAAAGAAAAATTTTTACGCCTAAGCTTCAGCCTGAGTTTCAATTCTTTCTTCTATCGCCGTATAAGTTGTTCTATCCTTAGTTTCTTTTCGCGTAGTATCTGTGGCGACCCTATCGGGTTTTGAGGGTGCCACATCTCCTCCATTGAAGGTTTGTTTTAAAAAAAAAATCTGACACAAAAACAAGAAATGAATTGCTATTTGGTGGCTGGTTTGTTTTGCAGGGTTGAGATTGCAACAACTAGCCAGAAAGAAACCGAATGGCAGTTTCGGGATTGCAAAAGCTTAAGCCAGGATAGAATGCTTTGATACCATGACATAAATTGAAGCATAATGGAGAGGAAAAGTGTAATTCTATATTTCTATGTATTAATTTGTACATGTACACTACTCTATTTATAATACTAGAGAAAAGTGTGAGACGGGAAAGAAATGTAAAGAAATATAAACTAATTACATAATGATCATATGTCCTATTTTACCAAGCCAATTACCGATTAATTGGATCAATTATTGGCACTCGGAATCAATATCTCCTAGGATATCAAACCATATCTAATTATTTTCGTAAGCGATGAAAAAATTTATATTCATTTATTTTTATAAATGATATAAATAATCACATCATGCATTTTCCAAATTAAATGTGAGCTTTAATGATGAGATCATGCTTGGGTTCCACAGCCTCCCCAACAGCACAATGTCAGCTTCCCTACAGCTTTTCCAGCGTGCTCGGGTTTTACAGCTTCTCCAACAGCCCCTTCTCTCTCTCAAGTGAATAAACAAAGAGAAAGAAAGACTGAATGATCAAGCAAACGCATAAAGGTCAATCTTCAAATGTTGTTTGAATGCATGCGCATTAAGAATATAACAGGAACAGTAACCAAAAAAAAATCTTAAATCTATTACATTTGTACCAATTCAATCATAAACATTTCAATGAGACTGATCAAGTCCTAACATTTTCACATTCATATCAATTTAGTTCATCCGTTCAATTTAGGGCAAATAGCTTACGTAGATGCCTAGCATCTTATATGTTACGGCTATCGCTGACCTGGACTATTTTTTAATTATTTTTCTAAACTTTTTAATTACTTTTTTGTTTCTTTCTTTTTTTTTTCCTTTCCTTTTTTTTTCCCAACTGAGGGCTATGAGATCGCTAGCCACATGCGACGGGTCTAGGTAAGGGCCGACGCCCTTGCCCAAACCAAGGGAGGGCGTCACAACTCTTGCTTGTGGTCAATGAAGACCGCAACGCCCTCATCTAGACTAGGCGAATGTCGCTGGCACTTGCCTATGACTGGTGATGGTCTGCCGGTGACCTCGTTGGCCCATAGTTGGGGAAAAATAAAAGAAAGGAAAGAAAAAGAAAGAATAAAGAAAAATATTTAAAAAATAATTAAAAAATGTCCATGTCAGCATCAATGTCCGCATAAGCAATTTCCAGCTAATTTGGGCGAATGAGATGAATTAGTACAAATGGAAAAGGCTTAAGACTAAATTGGCCTCATTGAAATGTTTAGGACCAAATTAATATCAATGTAATAGATCTATGACCTTTTTAGTACTTTTCCCGATAACGGTTGCCAAACTTGTTAAAAAAGAAAACCTAGATTAATTTGAACAAGGGGAAAATACTAGGATGTGTAAATACTCAAGTTCATTTTCCATGTTAGAAGGTTTTCGAATGGGCGAGCAATTTTTAAAGAATTAAATAAATCGCATTAGTACGTTAAGTTGTGTGGCTTGACGAACCAATGTTTGGTCTACATTGCGGAAACAAGCGATCGAACAATATAATGAGATAGAATAAGAAAGTAATTCTGACACCAAATTTATGTGATTCAATCAAGGTGACCTATGTTTACAGGAAGAACAATAAAGAATTTCACTATAAATTAAGCAATATAATAGATATTACAACCACTTGAGTCATTCAAATACTCTCTGTGTTTCGCAGCCCCCTAATAACCTCACAAGATATTTAGTTCTATAATTCCTTACGAACTAATATCTCAATCTTGTAAAAGAATTAATAAATCTTATCATAACATTTAAGTGGCTTTAACACTTGAATTCTTACTCTAATTTCATGAAAAAAAAAATAACTTTCATTGGAAATGAACGGCACGAACACCATGCTGCGACTTATACACCTTTAATGAAAGAGGAATCTTTGAATGCGAAACATCCAAAAGATCTTGGTCAAAGTCTGACCCAACTTTCTGAATTTGAGTCCTCTTCTCATGTAGAAAATTGTAACACCAATTTGGACACCAAGAGAAAATATAACCAAGAAAGCATATAAAACAGGGTTTTGCTAACATAATGATCTATGTAGCACGGACACGGCAACACGGACATGACACGACATGACACGACACACGACACGTCATTTCTCAAAAAGTAGAGAATTTCGACACGTTCCGACACATTAAAAATAAATATTTTTATTTTTAATTAATTTGATTCAAATTCACAAATAAATAAATAAAGAGTTTACAATGAATTTATACTAATAATATTAATAAATCTTACTTTTTTTATATTTCATTATCCAAAATTTACATTTATTTTTCGAAATTCTCCCCTCCCCCAAATTTACTTTTATTTTTCGGGCCCAAACTTCCCGGACAGCCCATCACTTCCCCCTCCCTCCTGTCACTTTCCCTTTCCTCCAACACGCCAAGTCCTTTTTTATTCTTTCCAAAACCCTAGGGCACGGCACCTTCTTCTCCTCCTCCTCGCGTCCTTTTTTTATTATTTTCCTTCTCAAAAGTTCAAAACCCTAGCAGCACGGTGCCTTCTTCTCCTCCTCCTCACCGCACGATGCCTATCTCCGAAAGCATCGAAGACTCAATCAAGAAAAGCACCAGCATTCGCCGGAGAAGCGGAAAAGGGAGTAACCCAGAAAAAGTTTTAGTGAAAAGGAATCGGAAAAGAAGGTGGAACACGCGGTCCCTGTGCGCCGACAGGCTGCCCACCGCCGCGAACTCCTCCTCCTCCTCCTCCTCCCCCTTACCACTGCCGCCGCCGCCCCACTCAACGACGCCACCCTCCCCCATGCGCGCCTCCCTCCTAAAGTTTCTCCTCACGGCCCTCGCCTCTCTTTCTCTGGCCGTCTCTTGCCGTCACAGGCTCACCTTCGCTCACGGCCTCATCTCTACTCCCTTGCCCTCACCTCCACCCTCCATTCTCTTTCGGACACGCGTGTCGAAGCGTGTCAACAAAAGTTGACCACGTGTCGACAAATCCGACACACGGTCAACGCATGTCCGAGTGTGTCGATGTGTCCGACACGCTCCGACACATGTCGGACACGACACAGAGGCACGTGTAACGTGTCCATGCATCATAGATAATGATCCTTGCGATACTATGAGAAAAGCAATTTATTGTGAGTCATAAATTCTTAAAGAAGTGAGTTCCACAATAATTTATAATTATTTGTGATTGATTTTTTGTGATCTAAAATAGATTGTTGGTCTTACAGTACATTAAAGACTGTCACGCAATAATCTCTTTAGAACAAATCATTCAGAATTTTATTTCACCGCGAGAAGATGTTCAATCAAGTGAAAAATCCAATGTGATAAATTTCGATGTGGACTCCAACGCCAAAGCAATTTCCGAAGCCTACAAATTCGACTTTCACTTTCATGCTTATATGCAATTCAATTTAGATTGGGCTCGTTCAACAAGCTCGAGACATATTTCAATAATTTTTAACACATTTTATTATACCAATATGCCTTGTGAATTATTACATCGAAAACCTAATTTCAAGAACCCCTATCTACCTTTTATTGTAGAGACTAAACAGAATCATGGAGGAAGTTAACTAGTAGTCAATTAGTCGAAATCTACGTACGTACATACATACATACATACATACATACATACATACATACATACATACATACATACATACATACATACATACATACATACATACATACATACATACATACATACATACACACATACACACATACATACATATGTCACAGGCCTATCGTTTGGGATCGTGATCGTGCGGCAACTTAGACTTTTTTGGATCTCTTGGATCATTAGGGCGCCTAAGCTAAGCCTTGCTCGGATCGATCACTTGCTCGCTTGCTCACCTAGATAGTAGATAGAGAAAGTTTCTAAAGAGAGAAGCTCTGAGAGAATGGAACTTTGATTCTGAAATGGTTGGATGGATACAAATGAGGGAGAAGGCACCCCTTCTTATACTTGAGGCCATCATATTACAATAATTGATCAAGATTACATCTAGCAAACTAAATCGTATCTTCTAACCTACTAACTACCGGCATTTATGTCAAGATAGCTCTATATTCGGCGCAATTACCATCTCGCCCGTCCTTGGAACGTTCCGGAAGCTCTTGCGAGAACCTCGAGCGATCTTAGGAGGTCTCCTTCGATCATGCACAGTCTCTTGGTCCCAGGAACCTCATGACCATGACATTCTCCCCCACTCATTCGAGCGACACCCTCATCGGTCTCAACTTGAGTGGTTTTCTTCTTTGCACACACTCGAGCTCTCTTGTTCCTATTCTGGTTGGTCCTTAGCCTTTCGATCGGTGGACCATACGACTCCAACAATGGCTCGGGCATGGCACACGGCAAGCACTCGACCTCAGGGAAGAGCACTTGGATCGGCATGTCGTGAGTTGGAGTAGGAGAGTCCAACTCTACCTTCGCCTTCTCCAAGGTTTGATGCTTCGGTTGTAACTCGATCATGCACTTCTCGACCTTTAGACATTTGTCTAGGCATTGGATTGTGTTGATGGTCTTGGTGTTTATCACTCCCTTGATCATTAGGATCATTGCCAAACATTGCAGGTCGAGGATCATGATACACTTGGTCCTCATGTTGATCATGGACCTCACACTATGAAAGAATTGCATGCCCAAGATAAGATCGTAGTCATCGAGGGGAATTACCTTGAATGAGAGCTTGCCCTTCCATCCTCTGATTTGGATGTCCACGTTTGGAGTTGATCCTATGCCCGCAAGGCCATCCAAGTTGACGTTCTTGAATGGTTTCCTCGTTGGATCTGCAAGAAGTCCTAAGGCTTTGGCCACTTCGGTCGACATGAACATGTTCGAAGTGCCTGTGTCAACCAAGCCATATAGGGTTCGGCCACATACCTCGATCTCCACGAAAAACATGTCCGTGTCTGGTGTGGCCTCCAGCGAGGCTTGGACGGCATTAAGATACTTTTGGGTCCAATGCGGACCTTTGCAAATGAAGCAAGGAGATGGTGAGGGTTGGTCGAACTTACTCAAGGTGAAGTCCGCTTTGGGTCAAACTGTTTGGAAGGAGGACGGCTTAGACGTTCCTTCTCCCCATGACTTGACTCGACCACCTTGGTCTTTGGGCCAACGGGGAGCATCTCCACCTTCGTCCTTGGATGATCGATCCAACCTCCAATCCCTTGCTTGGTTCTTTGATGGGTCGACTTTGGTGAGGTCGACAAGGGACTTAGCCACACTTAGTGCCCTCGTGAGACTCTTCACATCCCGACGCTTGAGTTCAAGCTGTGCCCACAGCTTGAGTCCATCCATTAACGCTCCGAGAGCCTCCTCCTCTCCTAGGTTGTGGATTTGGAGTTGAGCTCAATGAATTCCTTCACATACTCTCAGATCGTCCCTCTTTGTTTGAGGCGATGGAGCTTGCTACGGGCTTCTTATCGACCAAACTCAGGGAAGAAGTAGTCTCGAAACTCCTTCATGAAGTCTTCCCATCTGTTCACGGGATCAGTGCCGCACTTGGTCTCGTCACACCTATTATGTCACCAAAGCATTGTGATATCGGTTAGGAACATCAAAGCAGTTCTTACCTTGATCGACTCATCTTGGATGTTGATGGCGCCAAAGTATTGCTCCATGCTCCACACGAAGTTGTCTACCTCCTTGGCGAATCGATTGCCTCTGAACTTTTTCAATTTCAACACCTCTAGTTTAGGCACCACTTGCATAGGCATCGACCCATTCATGATGCTCAACTTGCATAGAGTGAGCTCGGTCTTGAGCTCTTGGACCTCCGTTTTCATGGCTTCGACCTCATCTCTTCAGGGATTCTCTTCCTCGATCACTTGGACTCCATCCCTCAATTAATCAATTGATGCTTTGAGGGCTTCATCCTTGTCGTGCAACGGGCCGTGGCTTGGTTGATGATGTTCGTGAAGTCTTCACAAAGCAAGACCTCAACTTCCATGATGTGGTCTCTAACATCATCAAGCCCTTCCATGAACTTGGCCATAGCACTCCTCACCTTCATGAGCTTCTCATCGAGTGCGGCCACGGCGTCCATCGAGGCTTCCCTTCTTTTGGTTTGGTCGTGGGTTCCTTGACTTGGACAGCCTCTCCATCCATGACAACATCTTGGCTCAACATTCTCTTGAACAATTGATGCTCCTTAATCTCTTGAAACAAATCTCCCTTCTTGCTCTAATATCACTTGTCACGAGCCAATCATTTGGGATGGTGACTGTGCAATGACTTAGGCACTTTTGGATCGCTTGGATCGTTGGGTGCGTAAGCCAAGCCTTGCTCGAATCGATCACTCAATCGCTCGCTCACCCGAATTGTAGAGAGAGAGTTTCTAGAGAGAGAAGCCCTGAGAGAATGGAACTTTGATTCTGAAATTGTTGGATCGATACAAATGAGGGGGAGGGCACCCCTTCTTATATTTGAGGCTCTCAAATTACAACTATTGATCGAGATTACATCTAACGGATCAAATCATATCTTCTAACCTACCAATTACCGACATTTATGCTTGAAGAGCTCCAAATCCCGACACAATTACCATCTCACCTGTCCTTGGAACGTTCCGAAAGCTCTTGCCAGAACCTTAAGCGATCTTAGGAGATCTTCTTCAATCATGCATGGTCCCTTGTGATAAAACTAGTACGAGCACCTAGAGGGGGGTGAATAGGTGATTAAGATGATTTTATAAAACGTAACAGAATATATAGACTTTTTACTGAATGATGGACTAAGAGATTGAAAGCAATAATCGATGTATAAGGATGCAATGTAAAGTAAAAGGATTAAGGATAGAGAATCAAGACTCCAAGTTTATAGTGGTTCGGCTTAGACCAAGCCTACATCCACTCTCCCGCATGGACAGCCCACTGGCTGGATTTCACTAAGAATCAAAAAGAGAATTTACAGTCTCACGCCCGTGATTCCACAGTGTAAAGACTCTACTACACTTCCTCAAGGTCTCACCAAAATTCAGTCTCTCTTTTGATTACAAGTATAGCTCAAAGAATAAGATCACAAAAGAACAAAGAGATTCAGACTTTGAAATTCTTCTATCAGGCACTCTTGAACAACTTGAGCGTCTCCCTTAAATACTTCTTCATGCCTTCATTACCGTTGGCACCTTCCAAAGAAGTTCTTCCAATCAACCCGTTGGACAGAATCAATTAGAGAGATCTCGAGCTCCTCAAGGAAAATGACAATAGCCCATCAATCATGCTCGCCCATATAATCAGGATCTCGGTTTCCATAAGTAGAACCTTCCAAGTATAAATTGCGGATCTAGAGAATCTAGATTATTCGAATACGAATAAAAGATCTTGAAGTGCTAATTCCAATCGTGAGAAATTCCTTAATTGTCAGAATCAAAACCATACTTGAATTAATCAAAATATAGCTTTAACTTCGTCGGTCTGGAAACTGTCCATGAGAGAAGGCTTTGAAACTTGAGTCTAGAGGTCTTCAGACTTTGTCAATAGAGTCTGCAAGTCTTCAGACTAGACTGATGGAAACGTTTTGTCGACTTCAAAACACCTTAAGATGATTTTTCTAACAATCTCCCCCTTTTTGATGGTGACAAAACTTTCCTGCAGATTTAGATACTATCGCCCTGCAATACAACATTTAAGCTAGCAAAGATATCTCATAATAGGTTAGGATAAAGATAATGACAAATCTGCATCCACAGAAAACAAATTAGTCCTGTACAGATATTTATCAGTTATCTAAATCAATAGCATAGCTTAAAGTACTGCAGTAAGTAATCCAAAGTTCAAGTCAGTCTAATAATCCAAACAAAAGATAAAGTCAAACACAACCACATAAAGCATTGAAAATTATCCAAAGTGTTCAAAAGTTGAAGTTGAAAGTTGAAAATCTGCAAAACTTCTCCCCTTTTTTGTCAGCATAAAAAAGTGAAAAAGTCAAGATGCTATAGGAATGCAAACAAGTTGAAAATCTCCCACTGACTTGATAGTGTCCTCCACCTTCTTCAAGTCCTCCTGCAGTTGTGCTAGAGCCGTGCCTTTTGCAGTTGCCTGAATCTGAAGATGAATGTTTTGAATTTGATCTTGCAAAGAGATGGACATGGCACGATTCTCATTTTGCATAGTCTGAAATTTGCATCCTAATGCATAGACCTGGCCTTTAAGCTCCAAAAGAATTTCAAGCAATCTTCCAAAGTCTCCTGATTTTTCAGTCTGTGTGCTTGCTTCAGCATGATCAGATTGTGGAGTAAAGCCAGTTGAACTAACATCAACAGGAAGATCAACATTTGGAGATGATGCCTCAAGGTCTTCTTTAGGAAATTGAGAGGCATAGACATCCTCTGCACTGGCAGGAGAATGACTGACACTTGCACTTGTAAAAGTTAAAAGATGAATACTTTCTCTAGGAATATCTCCCCCTGTTTCAGTGCCTTCTGGTGGAGAGAAGTATTCTTCTTGCTGAGATGCTTCTTCAGTGTCAAGATGTTCTTAATCCTCCTTTTCTGCTGGAGAATCTCCACGACCTTCTTCTGCAGTTTGTTCTTTTGTCTGCTTCTGTGTGTCTACTCTTGTTGTGTCTTCTTCTTCTTCTTTCCTCAAAGATTCCTTCTCCCGATTCCCTTTCTCAGTCTCTCCTCCGACTTGAAATTCTTGTTCCGCTGACTCAAGTACAAGATGCTGGGAAACAAAAGCACGAGATAGGAATGTCGTCCTCATCATCTTCATCTTTAAGATGATTGCTCGCCTTCTTTTGGTAGGACCAGTCATGGGATCTTTTCCTTTTCTCTTCGCAGCAGCAGAGTCTTGTATGGCTTTGACAAGGGTTTTCTCCTTGAATCGCTCTAGCTTCTTGCTGAGTTCTTTCATACGCATATTTTTAATCATTTTCAGCGCTATTACCATTTGATCAATGGTTCTCACACACAGAATTTTGGGAGGCTGAATGTTCAAATGTCTGAATAATCGAGAGATGAGAGCAGAATAAGGAACTTTGCCCTTGTCCATTGCCATGGACCTATACATGTGGAACATGATGGTGTGGGGCAAGGAAAACTTATGACCAATCTTGATGGTGTACATCAATTTTGCTTCAAAGTTTGAGACATATGTCTTTGATGTTGACTTGGGTCTGAGACAGTTAATCACAATCCTATGAAGCAGAATGTTTGATGCACTCATCCTCAGATAAGAGAATCGCCCTTCTGCGATTCTATCTTTTGCAAGCTCTAAGGTTGCATGACTAACAGACACAAAAATAGACTGGAACGCTCCTCTTTCCACACCAATTATGTCAGCAAGAGTATCCACGTCAACCACATACTCCTTATCTTTCACATGAATGAAAAACTGTTCGCATCAAGAAAACTAAGATTCAAATAGAAATATGCGGTTAGTTCAGAATGAGCAGTCTCTATCTCAATACAAAATCGATCAAGTTGAAGTTTCTCAAACTTCTCCCTCAGATTGATGTTTAACAGATCGAGTAAATCAAAATCCACAGTTCTTGGGTTCATAACCCCACACTTCAGCAACTTGGAATAAACCTTCTTATGTTCCTCAGATCGAAATAATTCTTCCCTCTTTCCTCGAAGATTTGCAGCCACACCCATTCTTGGCTTAAAATGCACTAACATTTTTTCATCATCGTCTTTCCCTTCAGGCTGATTTACACTACCAAATCTTGGATCACTCGGAAAGTTAGCGAAAGTCTTTGCCGCTGTTCCAACAGGAACAACACCCGAACGTTCCATCACACTTAAAAAATGAGTCTCATTCTTATATCCATTTTCTTTTAGAAACTCATCAATAAACGTCATTGCAGAACCCCCTTCTTTCAGAGCAAAGTAAAGCCTATAAGTGAATGCGGGCTTAAGAGATCTTACCAGTTCTATATCCTCGATGATGTTTTCCTCTGCTTGTTGAGGGTCACGATCATGTGATCTAGCAGGAGACGAAGTGCGCGGTTGAGAATGTTGATGCACCTGTCCACTTGGAGAGTCTCCTTCTTCGGTAAGATCGAAGTGTGTAAGCCCCTCACGCAAACCTTGTGGTCCCCTACTTGCAATTCTCGATGACTTTCTTTGATGCAACATTGTCACTATCTTTGAGAGAATTTTCACACTCGAATCGCGAGAAATGTGTGAGCTTTAAGAGTTAAACTTCGAAAGAAAGTTTCAGAGAGTGAAAATTTGTGCTCTAGGGTTTTTAGGTAAAAAGAGAAGAGGAAGAAGAACTATATAAAAGACAATCGATACGGGGTATATGAAACATCACGAAAAGGAAAATATAAAAATGCCTTTCCAAAAATAACTGCCTTTTTACAATAAATAACCATCTTTTTCATAAAAATAACTTCCTTATTAATAACAATTAGAGATTAACAAGTGGTCTTACCTTTTCGAGATGTCAAGTTAAATGATTAAAAGTACTATAATTGAAATAACTTACAGTCATAACCTTTGGTCTTCTGAGTCTAAACTTTTGAGTTTGATTCTTTTCAGATTTAGTTCCTGAGTCTGAGCTTCATCGGTCTTCAAGAGATAAAATGTTGAGTCTTGAACAAATAGACTCAAATAAACTTTTCTCAAGTGGCTTTGTGAAAATGTCTGCCAGTTGATTATTTAAGTCGATAAATTGTATCAAGACTTCTCCATTTTGAACATGATCTCTAATAAAATGATGTCGAATCTCTATATGCTTTGCTCTTGAGTGAAGAATTGGATTCTTTGTAAGATTGATTGCACCGGTATTGTCACATTTGATCTCGGTACAAGAGTCTTCGATACCAAAGTCTCGTAGTTGTTGTTTTATCCAAAGTATTTGAGAACAACAGCTTCCAAGAGCTACATATTCTGCTTCAGCTGTTGATAGAGTTACGGTACTTTGCTTCCTTGAGAACCAAGATACTGCCCTGTTACCAAGTAATTGACAAGTGCCGGATGTGCTCTTTCTATCAACTCTGCAACCTGCAAGATCTGCATATGAATATCCAAGAAGAGTAAAGTCTCCTTCTTTGGGATACCATAGACCAAGCTTAGCAGTAGTTGCAACATATTTAATGATACGTTTTGCAGCACTTAGATGAGATTCTTTAGGATATGATTGAAACCTAGCACAAATGCAAACACTAAACAATATGTCAGGTCTTGATGCAGTAAGATAAAGAAGTGAACCAATGATACTCTTGTATAGTTTTTGGTTGACTTTCTTTCCTCCTTCATCTTTGTCTAGCTTCGAAGAATTTGACATTGGTATGCCAGTCTTCTGGCAATTCTCCAATCCGAACTTTTAACAAGTTCTTTTGCATATTTTTCTTGATGAATAAAAATTCATTCTTTCAATTGTTTCACTTGTAGACCAAGGAAGAAGAATAGTTCACCCATCATGCTTATCTCAAATTCATCTTGCATAGACTTAGAAAATTTCTTACACAAAGTCTCATTAGATGATCCAAATATTATATCATCAACATAAATTTCAACAAGTAAAAAGCTTTTACCTTCCCTTTTAATAAATAATGTGGTATCTACTTTTCCTTTAATGAAACCACTTTGAATTAAAAGTTACTTAACCTTTCATACCAAGCTCGAGAAGCTTGTTTTAATCTATATAAAGCTTTTTTCAGTCTAAACACTAAGTCTGGTTTCTTTGGATCTTCAAATCCAGGAGGTTGTTCCACATAGACTTCTTCTTGAATAAATCCATTCAGGAATGCGCTTTTGATGTCCATTTGGAATAACCTGAAATTCTTATAGCATACAGAAGAAAATAATAATCTAATTGCTTCTAACCTTGCTACAGGAGCATAAGTCTCATCGTAATCCATCCCTTCTTCTTGCGTGTATCCTTTAGTCACGAGTCTTGCTTTATTTCTTATCACTTTGCCTTTTTCATTGACTTTGTTCCTGAAAACCCATTTAGCTCCAATAACAAACTTACCTTTTGGTTTAGGAGTTAATTCCCAAACGTCGTTAATGCTGAATTGTCTGAGTTCTTCTTGCATTGCTTCAATCCAGCTTTCATCAGCTAAGGCTTCTTCTATATTTTTTGGTTCTATTTCAGAAATAAACGCCACAGCACTAGACTCTTCTCGCCTTTTGGATCTTGTGAGAATTCCCTCATTAACGTTTCCAATAATGAGTTCTTCAGGATGACTAGACTTGTGCTTCCAGTTACTAGTCAGTCCGATAGGTTGTTGATCTTTTTCTTGAGTTGATTCTTCATCAACAACTTGTTGTACTGCTTCTGGATTTTGAATTGTTTCAAGGGAGGTAGACCTTGTGGAGTCAGGAGCAGGTTCTGAATCTTCAGTCTGATTCGGTTGAGTTTGTGGAGAGTCTTGAAATTTGACGTTCATTGATTCTTCCACAGTCTGAGTCTTCTTGTTGAATACTCTGTAGGCTTTGCTTGTAGTTGAGTATCCAAAAAAGAATCCTTCATCCGATTTTTCTTCAAACTTACCAACTCGATCATTTGCATTTTTCAGGATAAAGCATTTACAACCAAATACTTGAAAATATGAAACAATTGGTTTCTTTCATTTAAAAATTTCATAAGGAGTTTTCTCAAGAATTGGCCTTAAAAATACTTTGTTAATAATATAGCAAGCAGTAGAAACAGCTTCAGCCCAAAAACGTGAAGAAATATTACTTTCAATTAGAAGAGTCCTTGCCATTCCTTGTAAAGATCTATTCTTCCTTTCTACAACCCTATTCTATTCTAGTGTATATGGAGAGGAGAATTTATGCTGAAAACTAGATTCATTACAAAATTTAGCAAAGTCTTGATTTTCAAACTCACCTTCATGGTCTGTACGAATGCTTGAAATAGTGTAACCTTTTTTCATTCTACACTTTCTTAGCAAATTTTGAAAAATAAGAGAAAGTCTTAGACTTACTTGCAAGAAAGTAGACCAAAATAAATCGTGAATAATCATCTACTATTACTAGGTAAAACCTTTTTCCACCAATGCTTTATGTTCTCGTGGGTCCAAAAAGATCCATATGTAGAAGCTGCAGTACACGATTAGTGGAAACTTTATTTATTGGTTTAAAAGAATTTCTAACATGTTTTCCTAGTACGCATGGTGTGCATAGATCAAACTTTAGGTAATTGAGAATAGGTAATCCTCGAACAAGCTTCTTGGAAGAAATTTTGGCAATTTGCTTCTTATTGATATGGCCAAGCTTTCTGTGCCATAGATTAGCTTTATCTTGTACTGATATTAAGCATTGTGATCTTTCTTGATTCACATCCAGAAGATAGATATTCACATGTCTACGTCCAGCAAAAGATTAAGAGAAGTCTTTACTAATTCCTGAGCACGTTCCTTCGTGGAAGTTGATCTTGAATCCAGTATCGCACAATTGGCTTATGCTGAGCAAATTGTAATTCAATCCTTCCACCAAGGAAACATTATTGATTGATAGACTTCCAATTTTTATTGTACCGCGACCAATAATCCTTCCTTTGTTGTCACCACCAAAAGAAACTTTTCCTCCATCTATCTGGACAAGTTTTATGAAGCAACCCGAATCTCCTATCATATGTCTTGAGCAGCCACTATCCAAATACCATTTAATCTTTCTTTTGATAGTGACCTGCAATTAAGAGAAAATTCAAGCTTTCTTTGGTACCCATATCATCTTGGGTCCAGTTGAGTTAGAACAATAAACAGTCTTTACCCAATCCCTTTTAACAGGTCTCCAAACCAAAGGGCATTCTTTCTCAAAATGTTATGAACTTTGACACTTTGAACATTTGAGAGCATTTAGACCAACAGGTTTTACAAAGACTTTTTGAAAATGATTTTTATAAACAACTTTTGTTGGTCTTTGTTTGATTCTTTCCTTCACCTTTGGAAAATCAATTAGTGGAATAGTTTCAGAAATCATACCAAGACCTAATTTGTCAAAGTAGGGTCTTTGTATCGAAAGAATCTTATCCAATTTTTCAGAACCATTTGAAAACCTTTTTGAGATGTTTGAAATATCATTTTTCAAATGGGTATTTTCTTTGGAAACAGAGTATGAGTTTTCTTTCAAAATAGTAAAGTTTTTATCTAAATTTTCAAACTTTTCCTTCCAAAATTTCTCCTGTTGCTTCAATGTAGAATTCTCCCTTTTTAATTCGGAGATCCTCTTAAGAGAGGTTTTGAGACCAAGACATAGTTCATCAATATATTTCGAGACTTTGACAAGAATTTTTAAATTACTTACCTCAAGCTCACTGTCTGAGTCTGTATCTATCTCAAGATTTGAATCTGAATCTGATTTTGCCATTAAACAAATGTTGGCATAATCATCATCACTTTCCTCACATTCAGTATCACTCCAAGTTTCTGCTTTGAGTGTCTTTTATATTTCTCAGCCTTTCCTTTCATTTTCCTTAACAAATGACAATTGGGTCTAATGTGTCCATTTTTCTTGCATTCGAAGCAAGTCACTTCTTTGTTGGAATCATCTTCCTCAGTTGATTTGTTCTGAAATCTTTGTGAGCTTTGTTTCTTCCAATTGAATTTTCTTCCCTTTCGTTCAGCTTTCGAACCTTTTTATCATGAGTGCCTGTTCTTCATCATCTAGATCTTCTTCGGAGTCTGTAGCATCAGAATAGTCATTAGACTTTAAAGCAATAGACTTCTTACCTTTTGAATCTTCTTCTCCGTTGGTGTGCTCCACTTCGTAAGACTAAAGAGTTCCAATCAATTCGTCTACAAGAAGTGGTGCAATCCTTTGTGTTTCCCTTATCGAAGTCTTTATATAATTCCAGTCCTTAGCGAGTCCACGCAGCAGTTTGTTGACCTTCATATGTCCTGAGATTGGATGTCCCTGATATTCTAGACCATTCACAATTTCAGTAAAACGGCTAAACATGTCAGTTATTGATTCTCCTAATCTCATCTTGAAAACTTCATATTGCCATAAAAGAATATTGATCATTGTCTCTTTCACTCGATCAGTTCCTTCATAGGTAATGTGTAGCCTATCCCAGACTTCTTTTGATGTATCACAAGAGGATATTTTGTTATACTCAATAGGAGATAAAGCACAATATAAAGAATAAATAGCTTTAGCATCAAGAGCTTGTCTCTTGGTTATTTCTTCTTAAGTTATCTCGATAGGAGTAGCAACTTCTTTTCCTCTCTCTGATACTAATGCAACAGTAGGAATGATTCCTTTTTCTACTACTTCCCATTCCAAGGGATCTTTCAATCTTAGGAATGCTTTCATTTTGTTTTTCCATATGCTGTAGTCTTTTCCATCAAAGTATGGAGGTCTGGTGTTGCTTTGACCTTCAACCAACCCTGTAGGCAACATACTAGCCATAGATCTTTAACTCAGAAGTAAAAACACTTCTAATAAATGAGTACACAAGGTCTGATACCAATTGATAGAACTAGTACGAGCACCTAGAGGGGGGTGAATAGGTGATTAAGATGATTTTATAAAACGTAACAAAATATATAGACTTTTTACTAAATGATGGACTAAGAGATTGAAAGCAATAATCGACGTATAAGGATGCAATGTAAAGTAAAAGGATTAGGGATAGAGAATCAAGACTCCAAGTTTATAGCGGTTCGGCTTAGACCAAGCCTACGTCCACTCTCCCGCACGGACAGCCCACTGGCTAGATTTCACTAAGAATCAAAAAAAAAAAGAATTTACAGTCTCACGCCCTTGATTCTATAGTGTAGAGACTCTACTACACTTCCTCAAGGTCTCACCAAAATTCAGTCTCTCTTTTGATTACAAGTATAGCTCGAAGAATAAGATCACAAAAGAACAAAGAGATTCAAACTTTGAAATTCTTCTATCGGGCACTCTTGAACAACTTGAACGTCTCCTTTAAATACTTCTTCATGCCTTCATTACCGTTGGCACCTTCCAAAGAAGTTCTTCCAATCAACCCGTTGGACAAAATCAATTAGAGATATCTCGAGCTTCTCAAGGAAAATGACGATAGCCCATCAATCATGCTTGCCCATACAATCAGGATCTCGGTTTCCATAAGTAGAACCTTCCAAGTATAAATTGCGGATCTAAAGAATCTAGATTATTCGAATACGAATAAAAGATCTTGAAGTGCTAATTCCAGTCGTGAGAAATTCCTTAACGTCAAAATCAAAACCATACTTGAATTAATCAGAATAGAGCTTTAACTTCGTCGGTCTGGAAACTGTCCATGAGAGAAGGCTTTGAAACTTGAGTCTGGAGGTCTTCAGACTTTGTCAATAGAGTCTGCAAGTCTTCAGACTAGACTGATGGAAACGTTTTGTCGACTTCAAAACACCTTAAGATGATTTTTCTAACACCTTGGTCGCGAGAACCTTGTGACCATAACACATACTGCTAAGAGGACTTCTAACATACACACACATATATGTACAAGCCAATTTTAGTAATACTTTCTTTCACGAAAAGATAGAGATGGGAAATTAGAAAGCAAGAAATTAGAAAGGGGAATTAGAATCAAGACAAAGGAGTAACTAACATCCAATTACTATAGATAATATATCCAATCCAATAGGGGCAAACTACTTGGAGATTCAAGCTTTTGCATAATTTCTATAGGGAATTGACTATTCTAACCAACATTATTAGTATCAATAAATGAAGAGGGATCGGGAATGTACCCTGTTACCACTATATTGGATAGTGATAGTTGATTGGACAATTCGGACCACAAGAAAACATAATTCATGGCAGTGATTATGGTCAACCTGATCACATCTGATGTTTGACTCATAATGTAATTGGCTATATCATTCTATTGCTCTTCTAACAATCTCTTCATAGTGGCCAACATATCAGAATTTGGTGCAACTTCTCTGGAATGATCTTCGGTGAGACATTGGGAAAGCTCTAGCCCCTTCCATTGGCATTTTTCTACCATTCGATTAATGCTTGAAGGTGGGGAATGTACAACCCTATCACTACCATTGGGATCAATACTCACGGCATTGTCAAGCTCTGGATGATTCCTTGTTAACCGCTTTGAATTCCCTCAAATCAAACCACAAGTAGTCTCATCTAGTGTGCCAAAATGATGTTTTGCCAAAGATGGTCATTGACGAAAAACCTTTCACCAAAATTCACTCTTCGATCATTATCAAGAGGAGGCAAGCTTTGTGACGATTCTAGACTAGAGTCTCAATGAATCGTAAGGAATATATATGCTTCGTCAGAATTTATTCAATGATGAAGACCTAGAAACATTTTGCTGGAATTTACTTGACGACAAATTTTAATGATAAAAAAATACAATGTCAAGATTTAATCGACAACAAAGATCTGAATACTACAGCTAAGACATACACCAAAATTTAATCAACAAAGAGATATCTGAAATTACCACTAAAATATAGGAATTGAAAAATATTCATATTGCGAAAAAGATAAACCGCGAAAAAGTAAAGATAAAAATAAATGTGGAGAGGTTTAATAATAATAGGATGTAGCTATTTATAATCCACAATTGATGGTTATATACATTGGTTACAACTTTCGAATTCAAATAGAGAAATAAGTGGATACAAGAAGTTTCACCACTAACTCTTATCATCTTAAACACTTATCCACGAGAAGTTATAAAATCCCTAAATTAGCGATAACAAAAAAAACTATCAAGCAATTACGTCTTCTTGTCAATAGTCTGTTGTCAACAACTTTGCCAATCAACTTCTCAAGTCTTGGTAAATGCTTTCTTCTCCACTCTTTGCGTCACATCGTGTCGTTTAAATTATAAACTGCCGGTCATCACGCGCACTCTTTTGCTCGTCCGTCTCTGATTTCGGAATTGAATTTCTCCTCTCGGCGGTTTTGTTCTATTGCCGTGGTGAGTTTGCCCACAATTGCTAGTCAATGTCGAATTCGTTCGCGACGAGGATGATGGGGTTTGTGAAGATTTGTATTTGTGTGTGTGTGTGTGTGTGTGTGTGTGTGTGTGTGTGTGTGTGTGTGTGTGTGTGTGTGTGTGTGTGTGTGTGTGTGTATATATATATATATATATTTTTTTTTTTTTTTGTGGTGGTAGGCGGCTGCGAAATCGTTCACCGCAATCATGTTGCGGGGATGGGTTGGCGAAGGATGTATTCGCATTCGCCATCTGGGTGCGTTTGGTCGGGAGGGGCGGTGTTGATGGGTGTTGCTGTGTTGGATGATGGCTAATTTTTTTTTTTTTTTAAGAAAATATTTAGAAAAGTGGCCAATTTTAAATATATATTGGTGAAGGCTAAGGGCAAATACCTGCATATCAAATGGGATTGAGGGACAGTATTATGCCGACTATGCTTGTAAGGTCTTAGGGTGCCAAGGCATTATGTGATTTGTGTGCGGTGGCAATCGCTAGAAATCGCAATTGATGTGCGAAAGTCTTTTACGTGTACACTCTCTTTGGCCAATGCTCTTTGAAGGAGACTTATTAGGTTTTGAATACTAATATTTCATGGCATCTGTGCTTTTATCTTATTGTCAGGTGTCCACATCTTTTTTTTTTTTTTTGGTGCTTTTAGATTCTTCTGTTAACACTGGGAGAGTGTGCTTCTTTCGATTATCATAATAGTAGTCTTTAGTTTCTTCTAGTTGCCCTCATACTTTAATGGGTTATAGCTTCATCATGATTGTCATGTACAACTAGATTAAATAAAGATATTATCAATGATTAAAGTAGTGTAATTAGCATGATATGTGATTTTAGTGATATTCTGCCCCTATCACTAAAGTTAAAATTACATGTATATGTGTATGTGAGAAGTAAAGTTTATATCCTCGGTATGAGAGAGTTTCAAGGATTCAATTGAGTTGTGACCGCCAAAGTGGCACACTTGGTTGGGTTTGAGAAATATCGGTCTCGTATAATGATTGGGATGTCTCCTGGTCTAATGCGCGGTCATACTCCCAAAGGAGGTGATTGTGTATTAGTTCATGGAGGGATACATGATGGTGTGGTGGAGGAGTGATTGATCCTAATGGTTCATATGCCCAAAGGTGATGAATTCACGAAGGTTAGAATATATTCTCATAATCGCTATCATGTGGGGAGTGTACAATTGCATGTCATATATTCTGCCCAAAGGTGATTATATGATTTTGCATGTAACTCTTTGAATGTGTACTTGTACGTCAAGTTACACAATTCTCACATGATGCTAATTACATACATTGCTTGTTATTTTAGTCACTTTTTTCTATAATTAATAACTCCACTATTAATGAGATTTCTACTGCTTCAAATTTTAAGTTGTGAACATAAGATTTGCTACTTGGGAAAAACAGCAATAGAATTTGCTTACTACTGTCCATAAAGTGTTCCATTCATGAACAATTGAAAAGTGGCTTGTCTACTGGCTGCACTACTAAAAGATGATGGAAGCCTTAGTGGCTTGAAATAATGTATTGTCTAATACCGAAATTAGGACATATTTGCAAAGATTGTGTTTAAGTCATAATGATATATACATCTCATATAAGGATGAAAAAGTTGTTTCCAAAAGTTTTTTGTTTACTCTTAACGGTTATCTAAAGACTTCTATAGATTATTGTTGAAGTAAAATTGACCGAGATAAAGAATAAATCGGTTAGAATTAGTCTTAAAGGTTATCAGGTTTAATAGTGGCAGCGAGTATTTTGGCAAGTATGACAATGTGGAATAACTTAAAGGGTCATTTGTCAAATACTTGATAAATTCTGAGGTGATAATTTAATTACTATGCTTGAAAATCCTAACAAAAAGATTTGGCCAAAAGGCATAAGTGTATCATAATGAACATGGTGATGAGTATGATGAGTAAGACTAATTTATCCTGTCTTCTGTGGGTTGATATTTTGAAAGCAACTCTTTTCACATACAAAAGGTGTTTTCTTACCAAAATTGTTTCATAAACTTCTTTTGAGTTATGGACTGGACATAAATTACTTGAATCATATTAAATTTAGAGGTGTCATGCAGAAGTGGGGTTATCTAATCCAATATTGAGTGTGTTGAAATTTAGATTCACTTAAAATTATTTTATATCTTACCTAGATTGTTCAAAGGGGTATTGATTTTATGACCCTAATGAAGGTATAAGAATTATAGAATCACATACAGTAAAGTTTCTAGAGTTCGACATAGTTGTAGATGATAGCTGCTCTCAGACTATTAAGGATAATAGTACAATGGAAAATCACTTTGTCTTTGTCTTTGCCTATACAGATAATTGTGGTACAGACAATTATGGAATCTCCTATACCATAGACTAAACTTGTTGAGGTTTAAGGTACTATTCTTGATATAGTTTATGATGGAATTTTTTCAAACCTCTCAAGTATAGAATGAAGTGGTTGTAGCTTTACTTAGGAGATTTGTTAGGGAAAGACGATCAGTTATACCATCAGACTATATAGTCTTTTTGTGAGAGCATGACTGCAATATCCACTACATGGTTGATTTAGCGACATAAATAAATGTTGTTTCTTATCCTCAATCAAGTATGTGATTAGATGCCATAAAAGGCGATATACAATCTATGAAACATCATAGTGTTTGGAAACTTACTAACTTGCCTAAAGATCACAAGTTCATTAGTTGCAAATTGGCGTACAAAACTAAAAGAATTTCAAAGAAAAATTGTGGAATTTAAAACCAAATTGGTAGCTAAAGTTTTCACTCTGAAAGAGGGTGGATAGTTAGTGAAGAAATAATTATTTCTTTATAGATTCTTTCAGAGTGAACGTGGCATTGATAGTTTACTTTTTAATGGAGTTACGTCAAAGAGATACAAAATCTATATAAGTGCAATTGGAAAATTTTGCAGCAGATTCAAGCAAACTTGTATGTAGACTTAAAAGTCTTATTCATGATTTTAAGCAAATTTCAAAACAATATTATTAAAGTTTCATAGTGTTGTTTTGTTCAATTGAGAACAAAGTAATTCAATAAACTGCAAGGTCAGTGGGAGGAAATTTATTTTTCTCATACACTATGTACATGATATTTTGTTTACAATAAGTGACCTTGAGATATCTTTTATCCTTTGTACTAGGGTCCGTAAGGATTGTTTTTGCCACATTATATTAGATTTTCTCGAAGGACATTTGCTTATCGTATTTTGGAATTATTCAATATACATCATCGCAAGCCAGGAATTGCTCCTGTTGTTAAGGGTGATGGACTCAATCTATCACATTTGTCCTTATTTAGATATTGAGAAAATCTAGTTAAAGGGTGTACCTTGTGTCAGTGCACTTAAAAGTATAATGTATGCTCGAGGCAGACATCAATCAAATTCAGGATGCGATCATTGTGTTGCTGCCAAGAAGGTTTTAAGGTACTTAAAGAGGACAAGAGATTATATGTTAATATATGGATATGTTCAATTCTTGTAGCTAGTAAGATATTTAGATGTAAACTTTGTTGGCTGTTAGGATGATATAATATCAATAACGAAATACACATTTATATTAGCAGGAAGTGCAGTAAATAAAGTTCTATGTCATCTTCTATTATGGAAGCGGAGTTTGTAACATTCTTTTATACTATTACTTAGGCTATTAGGCTCATGAATGAGTTGACCGTTTTTAACTTTATGGATAGACTTATACGATTGTGTTGAGACAATAAATTTGTAATATTATTTATTAACAATAGAGATCTCAAGGGGTCTAAATATATGGCGGTCAAAATTTTTTACCATAAAGAAACAGTACAAAAAGGTGACTGTTGACACCTAAATTTTGGCGATTTAGTTTATTTATTTATTGCATAGAAAATTATGGAGTTAATTTTATTAATTTCGTAGCATATAGATTTAGGTTGCATTTATTTTTTATTTGCATTTTTTGCTTTTTATTGAATTGGTGGTGGATGGATTCAAATTAGTTGGCCAAGCCTATTTTTAAATGATCAGAAATTATCTTGTGAGAAATTAGAAATTCAAAATTTTTCCAAGATATGATGAATTTTTGGGTAGATATGACGAAATATTGCGATTTGGCTTTCCAAGATTTGGAATTAAAGAATAATCTTATCGAAATCTTGAATCATTATCAATAGGTGAAAAATTTGTGAAAAAATATTGTGGATGTTGATTTCGAAAAAAGAAATTGAAATCCTAAATTTTCCCTATAAAAGGCCATGCGTGCGAGAGGTTTAGGGGGTTCTTTATTGTTTTTAGGGTTGTGGAAATCAAAAAGTGAAAGGAGTTGCCGTACGTGGGTTCTCTCGATTTTTAAAGAAAAATTTGCCAAAAAGGAAATAGGGATTTTGTGACTTTTTCCTTCTGCAAAAAGTGTTGCAGAAAGGGAAAAGGAAAAGAAGCAGCAGCAAAGAGGAGTACACGCGAAGGGACAGGCCAGCAGGGAGAAAAGTAGACAAAACAAAAAGAGGAGGTCCTGTTCATCTTCCTCGGGGAGCCAACGCCTCCGCCTGCCGCCCAAGTCACCGGTCCCTGCCACCGTGCCTCCGCCAGACTTCGCCTGGAGCCCGCAACACCCCTCGCAACTCGCTAGCCACCACCGCGACCTACCCTAGTGACACCAGCCCTGTCGTAGCTAAAGCTCGGTCCCCTGCTCGCACCTTCACCCTCACCGACGCCTGCTTCAGCCGTCTCTGCACATCGCTGCACCAACGCCGGCAACCTTCGCCTGCGCTGCCACCATCCGATCTGGAGCTCTGAACGCCGATCTCGCTGCCAAGCTTGTTGCTGCCCCTGACGTCGCAAGTCTAGACCCGAACACCGGCCCTGAACGCGACACCAGAACCGAGCTCGAGCCGGTCTCCGCACCTCTGAAGCCGCGACCGGCAGATCCCACAAGCACCCACGCGTCTGCCACTACCGGCCTGCTCATTCGTCACCACGGTGACCCGCTGTGCCTCTACTCGACACCGCCGGAGCCTCACCTCACCAGAAGCTGCCACTAACCCACGCTGCGCCAATCTCTGCTCACACCACGCAGCATCCGACCGACCGAGCTTCTTCCACCGCACCAGGTCCGTTGCCCTACTCACACCGCCGAGCACTGCAGCCTACTGCCACCGGAACCCTTGCGCCAGCGACTGCATCCTTGCCGAACCCAGCTGCCTTTGGAGACCCATAAACCGTGGGTGAAAAGGGGGAGAAAAAAAAACAAAAAAGAGAAAAAGAAAATCAATTTAGGTTGCTTTTTCTTCCTTTTATTTATTTGCCTTATTTTACTTTTTACTTTATTTTATTTGTTCCTTTTTAGTGTAATTATTCATTGATACATGATTGAGCTCCCGAGATGAAAGTGCCCCTCAGATTAAGGATTGACAGTCCGATTTTCGCGCCTGAAATTCGACTCGCAATCTCTTGCAAAAATCAACAATCAAATCCCACGCCCGAGATTCGATTCGCGATTAATTTTAAAATTGGTCAACCCGATCTCATGCGCGAGATATGGTTCGCCAATTTTTGAGCATCAATCTTATCTTATTTGATTTGATGATGTGGTGTTTAAGTCAATTTTATTTTCGTAAAAGAAAAAAATCCAAAAAAAGTTTGAATTAGGATTAGATTTGTTTTTTTATCTTGCATGATTAGATTAGGGATTTTATTTTGAATCATGAAAAAGAAAAAGAAAAAGTGCATTCATTTAGGATGTTAGTTTCTTTATTATTATCTGAATTGCATGTTTAAATTTAATTTCGAATTTTATAAAAAAGGGAAAAATTTTGGAATTAGGGCATTCTTTGCACTTCATTGCATATTAGATAAAATTGCATGTTTAATTTTAGGTCTAAGTAGATATTTAGATGAATTGCATAATAGGTTTTTTTTTAAATGCATGTTTAGAAAGCATTTAGAATATATAGTATTTCACTTTAGTTTGATTTTTTATTTTTAGTGATTTTAATTATGAATTTTCGTTAAATAAAAAATAAAAAATCATGTGCATATCATATAGAATTAGGTTCATGAAATGCACATCATTTAGGGATTATTGTTAGGGTCATTTAATTAGAAATTGCCCATCATTAGAATTAGGTCATTTTGGTTAATTTAGATTGCATATTTAATTATTGCATGTTCCTTAAAAAATCATTAGTTTTTTTAATCATTCATATAGTTTAGGACATTTTGCCATGCCATATTATTTCATTTTATATTAGAAGCACTGCATTGCATTGCATATG
>CM024575.1:53184307-53324307 GCA_014182395.1 Eucalyptus sp. ANBG9806169 | reverse complement strand
GAATGTAATTCAAATCAAAAGATAGTAGAATATAGCAAATAGATTTAGCATAATTATATATAGAAAAATAATCGCAACTCAATATTATCAACACATATGCATATTTATATTCTCTTCCCCTTTTTGTCATAATCAAAAAAGCGATAACAATAGAAATAGTATCACGTAGAAAATATAAAACGATAACAAATATGTCTTGCATGAAACATAATTTCCAAAATCAAATCGAATATTAAAGATATGTAATATAGCTCAGTTCGATCATATATAACAGCAAATATTCAATAAAAATCATGGATGCATTATAAAATTCATTTATCCTTTTTGTCATAATAAAATGATAATGTCAATAAGAGATTTGTTGATAACAAAAGGTAATAAAAGATGCACTAACCAGATTTTGTAGAACTTGGTAAGTTCTAAAACATTTATCTTTTCCTTCCTTCCATAATAATCAAGATCACAATCAATTCAAAAAGATTTTTCCATAATTGATCAAAGCTCCCCCTCAATTTGTTGCCTTTTTGAGATGATCACGATTCTTTCCTTTCTCTTGGATTCGCTTTCTCCTCTTGTCATCATGACAATATTTGCGAATAGCACTAATTGTGGCTTGTGCACATTGAACATAATATTTTTCCATTATTTCCTTCGTAGCAACAATATCCACAACGATCATTTGCATTTTGAAATTTGAGGCAAAAATTTATTTTCTTCAATCAAGCTCTTCTCGAATTCAACCTGCATAAACTTAACGAACTTTTTGCACAAGTAAGCTGTAATAATATCCACGTAATAAATAAAGCCATTTCTTCAAATAAATTGAATAGCATATATAAGATTATCAAATATAAAAATTGAGAGCTACTCAACCTTTTCGTACGACACATTAGGGATTTCCTCAACAATTTGCAAAAACTTTTACACTAGGAAGAGAATCTTTGAGCCTCCAAAAAATAGTATAGAATCTTACAAATTCCGGATCAAGCTTTCCAAAATCCATATGGAATATTCTTTTGCTACCTGCAAATTCTTGTTTAATAAATAACAATCTTTGCAAAAATATCATGTAATACCTTCATCTGATTTATGGATCAAACTTTCTAGATATAAGATATCTTTTAAGAATAGCAAGAGTTTCCAAGAATATGCAATAATATCTTTCAAGATCAAAGGGATTTCCTTGAGCATAAATCTCAAAAATATATTATTGATGCATTTCGCAAAAAGAAAGTAGATATTGCTATCATGCGCCAAAACAAGTAAAAACTTGCAATTATAATTATGACAAAAGATATTTGCAATATATAATTCATAGGAAATCATTTAAAGTCATGATAAATGTATATAGAAATTTGCAAGGCAGGAAAAAGAAAAAATATTCTCTTACCCAAGATATATGTTTGAAATATACCATTGATAAAAAAAAAAAAAAAAAAAAAAAAAAGCATTACCAATCTTCGTATGGGATATCTTTTCTAATTGCATCAAAATTTCTGTAGATTCGCAAACATTCTTCCCTTATATAATTTCCTGCAATCAACTCATTTCATTTTTGGTATCCATCAATTTGGATCCTTCCATTTTGTTAGAGCAAAATATAAAATCTCCATAGATAATCAAATATTCTTTCTTAACTCATCATAACATGTTATTTAAAGAAAAAACATTATGCACAATAATATCTTGAAAAGGAAATTCTCACTTGGTCATAGCACGATAAAATCAGAGAGAATAAAATCCTTGAATATTTAAGAAAGAATATTTTGCATAATCAACATCACGTAGAACAGATTTTCACTTTGTTTAATATGACAAAATCTGAGAGTATAAAATCAAACCAAATAAACTCATTTGTCTCTAAGCAAAATATCAAATCAATCACACGTATTAAATCAAATCTCAACTCACGAATCACAAAGACAAATCATACGATTCTTTCTTAAAAAATATGATCATTATAAAATCCGAATCAATCAAGGATATATCGAATATCAAGCATAATGAGAATTTTTAAATTATGTACTCTAACCAAATTAAGAAAAAAAATTCCTTACCAAATCATCTTTCTTCTTCTCCTTTATTTCCTGCAAAAACAACTCATCTTTTCTTTGGTACCCATTTTTTCTTGGGTCCATGAGAGTTAGTAGAATATGTTGTTTTTACCAAATCTTTCTTAACAGATCTCAGACTTTAGGACATTCTTTCTCAAAGTGTTCTGAATTTCCACAGTTTGAACACTTGAGGGCATTTCGACCAACATGTTTTGTAAAGATCCTTTGAAAATGTTTTTTGTACGCAAGTCTAGGAGGTCTTTGTCTAAGTCTCTCATTGACTTTAGGAAAATCTATTAGAGAATCACTTTCCTTATTGAAACCAAGTCCCGACTTATTATAGTAAGGTACTTGTATGAAAAAGATATGCTCTAATGTTTTTGAACCCTTTGAAAATTTTGTCGAAATATTTGAAAATTCTTTCTTTAAAGAATCATTTTCTTTTACAAGTAAATCTTGACTTTCTTTTATTTGTAGAAAATTTTTTGCAAAATTTCAAACTTTTCTTTTTGAGAAAGATCATGTTGCCTAAACCATGAATTCTCCTTTTTTTTTTTTTTTTTTAATTCGGAGATCCTTTTAAGAGATGATTTAAGATTTAAACAAAGCTCATTTATATACTTTGAAACTTTGATAGGAATTTTCGAATGACTTACCTCGATTTTCTCATCAGATTCTATGTCTGTGTTTGAGGCAGACTCTAATTCCGAGTCTATGTTTGAGTCAGACTCTAATTCCGAATTTGAGTCTGAGTTTGAATGTGCCATCAAGCATATATTTCCTTACTCGTCATCTTCTTTCATTGTTCTTTTTTGCCCATTATGCTTGTATTGTCTTCTTCCACTAAATTTCCTTCCTTTTCTACTCACCTTTCTGAATTTCTTGATCATAAAGGCAAATTCTTCGTCGTCCATGTCATTTTCTGAGTCTGTATCATCAGAATCAACGTTATATATTAAAGCGATGGACTTCTTACCTTCGGGATCTTCATCAACGATTTGTTCCACTTCGTAGGATTGAAGAGTGCCAATCAATTCATCAACGGAGAGTGGCATAATCCTCCGAGTCTCTCGGATTGAGGTCTTAACATGGTTCCAATCTTTTGAGAGACCTCGCAGAAGTTTGTTGACATTCATTGGAGAAGAAATTGGATGACCTTGATACGCCAAACCGTTTACAATTTCTGTAAAATGATTGAACATATCTCCAATTGATTCTCCTGGCTTCATCTTGAAGGATTCATATTGGCCAAGTAGGAAGTTTACTTTTGTCTCTTTTACACGATCAGTCCCTTCATAAGTAACATGAAGTCTATTCCAGACTTCCTTAGCTGTTTCACATGAAGAAATTCTGTTATAGTTTCTTCGTATGGAAAGTTCTTGTCTTCAAAATCTAATTGTCAATAAATTAGATTGAGTCAATCAAATTAATCTTGATGTAGAATCCGAACCAGATCACTAGCCGTTATACATTTAGGGCTTGTGTTACGATTTGTCTGGTTCTAGATGTAAAGTCTGAGAGCAACAGACTTTACAATCTGAGTCTGAGTGCGATAAACTTTACAATCTGAGTCTGAATAGATTTAGCTTTAAGGTCTGGACACAGTCTGAATAAGTTCAGCTTCAGCATAGAGTCCGTCTTTTGGTTCTTCCAAGCATAGACTTCGACAATATCCTTTACACGTTCTATCATTTGCATAGTCTATTACTCAACCATCAAACACGTTAGTAGCCTTTGATTTATTTTGTCATCTTCAAAACATCATAATAAATTTCCCTAACACTATTTTCTATTCCATAACAAAGTGCACTCTTTTGTGTAGTTTTCTGATAGACTCATAAAGCTCTCTAACTGTTTTTTCATGCAAAAAGAAAGACAGATAAAAATGGCATGAGTCATTTCCATGAGGTCCACACTAATTTTTCTAGTGGTTGATATTGCAAACGGTCCTTGGCTCTTGTCTTATCCTCCCTTTTCACTTTCATTAGGTCGGCTATTTCCTCGAAACCCTCCTCTACTCCTTTTTCCCTCTGTGAGAATCTGATGCTTGGCCCCTATAGAATGAGGGGCGACGTGCTCGTACAGTGACATAGCTCAATGAGACAAGGCTTTCGGTGCGTAACCTCAATCGCAAAACAATCCCAATTGCAGGTGCCATGGAAAATTTCATGGTGAAGAAGAGTTTGTCTTCTCCAGTTGTTGTTGTGGGAGCTCTCTACACATAATTCTCCTGAAAACTCCCATAATGGACAGAAGAGGACCGAACTATTTGAAGCAGTGAGAAGTGAATTGTGGCACTTCCTAAAAGCATAGTGCATTAGCAAGAGGAAATCATTGCAAACGGTCCCCAAACACTTGTTAAAGGAATATTTGATAACTATTTTATTTCTATTCCATAACTATTTTTCTATTCTAGAAACAAGTCTAGATTCTTTGATAACGTATTCTCATTTTTCTATTTCTGGAATAATTTTTTTTTCAGAAATAAGTTTGAAACAGAATTAAAAATTCTTCTCTCATTCTTAGCCGGCCGCCCACTTGCCACTGCCCATTGGCTACCTACTGTTGCTCGCATGCTGTCTGACGCTGCCTGCTCGCCACACGCTCGCCGTCCTCCCGCTCATTTGAAAACAATCAAGTAATGAAAACCTTTAAAAAAAAAAAAAAAACGAACGGTGGAATTCAACGAATGAATAATTTAATTATTTGGTAGGGAATCATTCAAACCCCAATCATACCGTCCACGTGGAAGGTGCCGAGGAATATCTTTCATTGGATAGAGGGAGTTACTATTCTATGGAAAAAAAAAATGATACAAAGATTAGTATTGCACATAAAAAAGTGATTTACAAATCGAATATATTATATGGCATGACACGTTGTAAGTGTGCATTTGTACAAATAGGTTGTGTTGGCATCGATAACAACTTGAAACATCACGTTGTATACTGATTATGTAGATCAGCATTGGAGCATGCTATACCTAACATTTATTTAAAAATACTACGAGTAGTTTCTTATCATAAACTATGCAATGTCTCATGCGCAACCAATTTCATCAAAATGGTGTCTTCAATAATTACTTGCGAAACAACACAAAAAATTCATGCCCTTGACATAAGTCGACAATTTTCTCCAATTATGAGACCTGTCAAATGAGCAGATCGAATTAGAAAATATTTAACCTACATCAATTCATATATATCCAATATAATTATAACAACCCGACCCCAACCTAACTCACATCGTTCATTCATATATTATTGAAACATGTCCATATTTAACCCCATTTAGCAATTTTCACTTCACCTTTTTTCAATAGCACCCTCGATAGGTAGCTTAATCGGTACCTAAAAAGTTAAGAGAATCCCGCCACCTCGACGAAGGGCATCCATTTCAGTGTAGGAATTTCTTTACATATGTCAAGGGCATGAGTTTTATGTGTTGTTTCGCAAGTAATTATTGAACATACCCTTTTGATGAAATTGGTTGCATATGAGACATTGCATAGTTTATGATAAGAAACTACACTTACTATTTTTAAATAAATGTGGACCTAGCGGATGTGCATCTTGCCGTTTTTAACAGCTCGAATCCACCTGGCAGGTTGTTACCCCTACAGCTGGCGATCTCAATCAACGGTCGACAACTTTAGAACCCCATATATATTTTCAAATCCATCTCCCATGTGTTCTGAAAACCTCAATCCGGCGAGCACTTTGCGGGCGGCGATGGAGGTGTTGAGATTGAGGATGAGCTTCGCCGCCGCCTTCGCGCTGCTCTCGCTCCTGACGGGGTTCGTCCTCCCTTCCCCCGTCGCCGCCCAGAGCCCGGCGCCGTCTCCTTCGAGCGACGGTTCGTCTCTCTCTCTCTCTCTTTTTCTCTCTTTGCGCCATGCAATCTGGCGGATGTGAGATGTTTGGTTGAAGCTTTTGCGGAATGATGAACGATCGTGGCTTGCGTGCAGGAGTGGCGGTCGATCAGGGAATCGCGTACTTGCTGATGCTCGTGGCTCTGGTGCTCACCTACATCATCCACTGAAGTTCCTCCCCTCCTCCCGTTTCTGATCTTTCTGATCTCTCGATGTAAACGGAACAGAAGAGAACAGATTCATTTCATTTGATCATATTCTTTTGCGATCCTAAATGGAATTTCTAGGGCTTGCAGATTCCGTCACCCTTTGAAGACAGACATCTTTTCTTCCACGTTCGCTTGCGTGGGATGTCCGCTGTTTGTATGTCTCTGTCTCGTCTCGAATTCTCCGACGACCAGATTGCATTCAGCCTATTTGATCCGATCGCGCAAGCGAGGTCATTCTGAGAGAATCTCTCCGCATGCCCTAATAAGTAGCTCGCCGAAATTTCACGCGATTTCGAGTTTTTGGGTAATCGTATTTACGGATCTTTAGAAGCTCTGTTCCACTGTTTCCATCTTTACAATTTCACAGTTGATGTGCAAGCATTTCGAATGTTAAAGGGCGAAAAAATGAAGGCGGAAAATTGCTATATTCACTAATTTGGAAGCTTGCAACTCTTATCGGATCTATCTTTAAACAATAGCCTTAGGCTGGATTTGCTCGAAGTCGAAAACATCAAACATGAGTCGCCTTACGTCCGACTTCCCATATACCGTGTACGAGAGCCCGTGAATCGCTTGTTGGATGGCCGTCGTGGCCGGGTTCCGAAGTCGCCGGTTGTGCTCGTACGCGTCCTGAACTTCATCGGAGTAAACGATGTAGTGGTGAAGATGCTTGTCCCTCAAGTACTTCCCGCAGAACTTGTTCATGAGAATACGCCGGTGCCTCCCTTGCAGCCATTTGCCCGGCGCATCCAAGTGCTTAATCAGTAACCTCTCCGCCATCACCAGATCCTTCAAGTCAGCACTGGAAATTAGAAGGAAATCGATAATACGCTTCGGGGCTGAACTAAAAATTTCCAAATGCATGTGTTAATGTGCATGGTCTCGATTAGATTTCTGCTATGGTTTTGCACAATCTCTCCCTCTCATCTCTCGTTCATTGATCTTTGAGCAAACCCGCCTATTCTTCATCCTTAGTACAACAGACCTAATATCTATGTAAGTTCTAGGACAATATGACTGACAATTTATCTCAATGCTCTAAATTGTAGTTACGGCTTGCTGGCCAAGCAGTGTTGGATTTCAACCTCTATAATTAATAGGGCTGCGTTGATTACATCTACATTTGAAGTCAATGAAAACATCAACTTTAGGGGCATCATGTATATCTAATATTTTTGTCATCCTTTACCATGCATTGCTTGCTTGCTGTTTTATTTCAGTATCAAATTCAAACAAAGAAAGTGGCAACTTTTCAATAAACAATTCAAATCATTATCTTTGCAACAACCGACCATGTGTTATCATGACTGATGCAAGAGAGACTTGTACCTGGATCTTTTGGCCGACGTACTCCAACCTCTCATAACAGAATCGAGCATCTCCTCTACTTCATCGATCTGCCCTTTCACCTCGTCGATTCCGTCCATCATCTCAACCATGGTGGCCTTCATTCTCGAGAACCTTTCCTCAAGAGCAAATAGCTAAATGAGTCCAGAACCCCTATTCTCTAACTCATATTTAATGGTGTGGATCATAAATGAATTGTTTTAAATATCAAAAACAAACTTAAGTTGGTCATAAATGGATTACCTAACGACTTAATTAGTCTTGAATAAGTGTTAAATATTTCATAAATGGGTTACCTAACAAGCTTAAGTGAATTGGATCATATTCAATTATTTTTTTTTTTAATTTTTTTTTTTTTTTTAATTTTTTTAATTTTTTTAATTTTTTTAATTTTTTTTTTTTCCCTATGAAATCCGGCGAGGGAGGGCAGCTAACGTGAGGCCTCGCCTGTGGTCGATGAGGATCAGCCCTCCCCAGACTTATAATAAAAAAATAAAAAGAAAGAAAAAAAATAAAAATATATAAATTCAAATTTTTAAAAAATTTCATTTGTTTTAATTATAAAAACTATTTGTTAGATTTGTATTGCATAGAAGTGTTTAAGCAATATATATTTTTTTAAAAATGAATAAGAAATAACTTTTCCTATATTGTGTTAAATATGGAAGTGTTTCAACAATATGAGTCGATTATGGATTGTTATATTTGTATTGAATGGAAATGAGCCAAAACAGGTTAAATGGGTCAATTTGAGTTGAAACATTTTCAATCCGACCCAAACCTGACTCGACTCACTCATTTAACAGGCCTAAGGGTGTGAATGATAACTATTTTGTTTTCACACAAAAATTTTAGCTAGAAATAGATTTTTCTATTTTTATTCCATAGACAAGTTCCTAAATAAAATACGTCTTTGATAACAACATAAAATTTTTGTTTTTGAAACAAAATTCGTTTGATAACGACACAAAATTTCTCCCTTTTGAGTGTCCGTTGGCTAGTGGCGGGAGATGGTCGATGGTCGACGGTAGATGGTGGAGGACATCGGGCGGTGGATGGCAGCCGCGGGAGGCGATTGGTGGCAAGTGGCGGCGGCAGTAGAGGATGGCAGGCCGTAGCGAGTGGGTGGCCGGTTAGTAGTGAGAGCAAGAGATGAGAAGAGTTTTTATTTCTCATTTTTGTTCTAGAAATAGAAAAGTAGAAAATATTTACTTTTTTTTTTTTTTTCCAAACCTATTTCTAGATTAAAAATTTGTTCTACAAATAGAATTGAAATTGCTCTATCCAATGGAATTCTGTTCCAAACTTGTTTCTAAAAATGAAAAAATAGATCTATTAAAAAATAGAATAGTTATCATGTGCGCCTTAAATATAATATTCGTTGAAACGTCCCTCTTCTTGGATCTATAGTAGGTCTCCTCCTCTTGGGCAACCTTCTATTGAAGAGCCTTAGCGTTGACAATATGAGGGTTGGAAACCATTGCAAAAAGATCATGACTTTGATACCACTTATCAAGGGACGATTCTTTTGATATCGAATAGTGCGACAATTAGATGTTGAATCAATTTGTTTGGTCTAAATAAGCCTTGCCCTCACTTGAACCCTCCCACTCGAGAAAGGGAATTCTTAGAGAGAGAAACTTTAGAGAATGCTTATATTACTCAAATGAAAGTGGATAATACAAGCGAGGGGAGCACTCCCTTATTACAACAAGAGTCCCCATAATTACAACCACTGATCTCTATGTGATCTAATGGAAGAGGATGTCAATCCTTGTCTGATCAGTTCAACGGTAGCAACGGTAATAGATATTAATCCTGATCACATTAATCCCATGATGGAGATTGAATCTATCGAACGGTTGAGGGCATTGATTTTTGTCAAACAAATCCGATGGTAGAGATTGAATCTTCTTGTCAACTAACGGTTCTAAGGAACCCCTTTGGATTGATGATGTGGTGATCTTTTGGATGTGAAACTTGTCCAATATTAGCATAGATCACTTCCAAATCTTCAAGGGACGGTAGAGGCGAGGCCAACAAGTGGATTCGACCATTTCAACATACAAGGGAAGTTGTAGGATAGTGAACAATACGATAGGGAAGGCAGCCAGCAAAGTAATTGGGATGTCAATCCACTTCAATTTTTCGCTCAAGACTATTGTAAGTGCAGAGCCAAAGGCCACTAACATAAACGCCAAAGAGAGGAAGAGGAAAGTGAGGCCGAGTATCATTTTTCTTGGTAGTGAGTGGAGGAAATCTTCTGCATCATAGCGTGAAGTTAGGATAGCCAAGAACATCAAGGTGGCGGTAATAGAGGAGAAGAGAGCGAGGGCATCTGCAGCTGTGAATACCATCAATGAGGGCTTTTTTAGAAAGATCGGGATCCCTGTATTGTTGTCATTGCCTCCAGGTATTGTAAAAGCCGCAGCGAATGTTACTGTAACGATGAGAGTAGAGACGAGGCTACAAGACGACGCTGTGTCCTTCATCCACTGCCCCGCCTCTTTGAGCAAATTTTGGCGTTTCTCTACAAAACGTTCCCAATGTCGACCTGTTATCCCTCTCACTGCCAATAGATAAGGATCGACGCTATCTTCCACTACCTTCAGAAAAATAAATGATGCATGTTAATAAAAATCTAACTAAAGAGCATAAAAGGGTGGCAAACAAATAAGGTGAACCGACCTTATACCATTGAAGTTCCCTCTGCATAAAAAAAGCTGCTCCAGAGACGTCTGCCGGTGCACATCCTGGCGGCGACTCTACTATTGCCTCCATCAGGCTTTCAGAGTTCTTAATAAAGTCAATTGGTGCAAGCCTCTTGTATGGGTTCAGTAGTCTAAACAACTCAACTTGCCTTCTTTGTAAAACCACTCTAATATGTGAACATAACATATCATTTTCCCACATCAACTCTGGATAATGCTTTAGACACAACGTGACAATTTCAGATATTCCACAAATCACAGCGAAATGGACAATCTTATAAGTCGATAAAAACTCAAGTATTTCTGGAGTTTCCATATGATTCTTCATCTCGACAAGAGCAAGGTTTACAAACTCAAGTGAGTATTTATGCCTCAACTTCAATTCTCCAATCCTTTTGATGAAAGGTACTGTGTGGAACATCAGATAAGTAATTTTCTCAGTGATGAAGAATCAAAATAATGAAGAGGCTTTCACATTTGCATTAAGATATTAATCAAAATGCATACGTCAAAGAACGGATGGATCTATTAATGAACACACAATGTCATGAGAAAAACAGACTTCCTTTTTATATTTAAAAGGTAGATTCAACGACAGATCGATAGATCTATCTTCGCTTGTGTATATTTATAGATTCATTACTTCGAATTGTATTAAATTGAATTGTATCGTAATATACAAGTCAAGCGGGTGCATATTAATAATTATGATTTAAAGTGATCAACTGAAAATCTCAATTTACACTTTAAATTAGAGATCCCCACCCATGGGTGAAAGTCCTTTTTCGGTATATAACACGGCAGTTTTGTGTACCTGTTGTTGTGGCAAGATTCCAGAGTGATGCCTTCAACTGCTTAAGGGCTAGTGGCACCACCCCCAAAGAGGAGAAAAGAACCGCATCAGCAAATTAGGAATTGGTGACGAAAAAAATGATATGCAGATTTAAATTAATACTGGTTGAGTATGCTAGAAAAGAAATTGGATTGATCAACCTCTATGACCTGAAATGGAAACTATCATTCTCAATAATTCTACTAGGCAATTTGACATTGAGTAGGACTTCTCCACTAAATTTGAGAATTTTATATTGGAAATTATGCTGTGACATACATCATGTTTTAGATATTAATTTGTATACATAGATGGTCGTTGTCCCTTAACTTTTATATCTATAGGATCACCAAATGATATGTTTTTTTTTTTTTGTCGTGCTAGTCCATCCATTAAACAGTTCAACAAAAATACCTCGAGCCATTTTCGTATCATTGGAGCTGTCAAATGATGTGTCGACCCAGCATAGAGGGATACCTAAAAGCGGGAATAGTTAGAGTGGGCACCATGTGGATCGAGTTACTCGGATTATACATATCTAATCAAAGAAGCGCAAGAATTGCCTACATTTGTAAATAAGTTTTTCCCAAAAATCGAATCTAGCTGTACTGAGGAAGTGCGGCTCCATTGTCGCCAATAATGTGAGCAGGCTACGGATATTTCCAGGAATTTCGGATGTTGCAAAGCCGGGTTGCCGACGAGCAAAATAAAAGGCTAGGTCTTTTGGGACACAAGAACAAAAAAGAGTTAATTCAAGTAAACAAGTGATAAGATGAGTTGAGTGTGAAATCCTACCCATATTGCCGGTCTTGATAAGGATTATCATATTTTGAATCTCGATGTCGGATGTCGTACGCCTGGCCAAGTACCAGATGACCTCCTTTTGCATAGGAGCGAACGTAATAGCTGCTCCCAGGGCATCTGGTATCCATTCATCTTTGGTATCAATTTGGTCTGTTAATACTTTTACCATCCTTAATCTCCCTCTCCAGGTGGCCAAACTGAGGGCCAACCCGGCCATTTCATTTTTACGTTCTCGGGGGATGCGCTTGACCAGGTTCTCTACCAATTGGTCTGGTGCGACCATAACTGCGACATGGAGCACATTAAAGACCACAGTCTCACCTTCCGTGGGCACACTAAAGGCCACGCCTTCCATGGTCATAACGGCGGTTGTCATCGCTTCGCGGTCATCATCGAGGATTTTCTTGACAGCCTTCCAATCACCTTTTAGTGCGGCGTCAAACAGTGGTCGCCCGTTTTCATTGACCTTCAGTGTTTGCATGCCTGCAAATATCGCACATCTTGTCTTTTAGGTCAAGTATACCCATTCCACCTGCTCAGAGTTCCGATGAAAAACTGAAGCAAGCGATGGGGCAGTCGTTTACTTAAAATACCTTTCTATGATTGCGTCAGTTTTCTCTTTGGAAGTAAAGAAGTATTTTCATTTTGGCTTTCTCAATTGCAATTCAAGATATTAGTTATTCATCTTTTAAAATTTTGAAAAGATTATATTTGAATATATATGTTATTATTTTTATACTATAGAATTTAAAATGTTTTGGATTAAGAAAAGTCAAGATGATGAGACACAAGACAAATGAAAAACAAAAATTAGAAGTTCATAGTAACAAAACTCTTGTTGAGGTGCGATCATCTTGGGAAGCTTCATCGTTGGCTGTGGCTTTCGAACTCAAGTCTACGCGAATCTCTTTGTGATTAGAAAGAAAAATAAAAATGAATAACCTTATAGAAATTAATTACACTCTGCATGCTTTAGATCAAGCATACATCATTAGTATCGAAATTATGTGTTGCACGGATGCCCTGTATAATACTTGCATGGTTTTAAACGGAAATAATTAACATAAACATAACGGAGATCATCAAGAAACATTGCAATTTTCAGCATATTAGCTGTCCATGGTATTGCTTATATTACTTAAAACTTAACCCACAAAAAGCAAAACTTTTCCGACTTTTTCTTAAGGACGAACCATCAACTACGATAGTTGTAGCACATTATTCGGGAGTAATTGCAAATCATCCCAAGAGTAGTGCACAAGATATCCTTGCAAAGAAAGATCAAAACACGTAGCGGAATCACTTATTTAGAAATACAAGAAGAATCAAGGAAAAGAGGACAAGGCATCCCAAAAAACCACGACATCACAGCAGATATCGACTATGGAGATAAGAAAATGAGATAAATCGTTGGAAACATATCAGTCTAAAATCTAGAATTTTCAAACGGGTACCTATCAAGTGTCAACAAACCAGCCGTACCTGCACGTAATTCAGCACCAGGGAAATTTGCTGGATTCGCACCTCGTGTGGTCTCCATCGGTGATGCGAGATCGTTCACCACTTCGGACAGAGCCAGAAAAGAGTCACGCGATTTTTGACTTCTCCGGAAAAGCTAAAGCGTTATGTCGGATAACACCACTTGTTCCTGCCAAAGCTCAGGGGCTGGCACCTTCCATATATATCGTGTGTAAGAGAGAGAGAATTTTCAAATCTGCGGGTGAATGCAACGAAAGTTGGAACGCCAAGGAAAGCATAAACAATCGTCATATTGACAAAAGAATGTAAACGGGCGCAAGCCCCCAATACCATTCTTAGATGAAAGATGCAAGTAAATGCCCCCGATATCATTCTTAGACAAAAGATGCAAGTTAAGAATATTGTAAAGAAAAAGAAATAAAGAATTGTGAAGTGCCAAACACCTCAAGTGCCAAAACTTGGCACGGATGAATATATAAGTGTCAGAACTTCTAAAATATATAAGAATTTTCCTAATGCATGCTATACTAATTCATATTATAATTTACCGTTTAGGGTTGGTCTATGGTGAGATAAAAAATTTCTTAATTAGTCTAATATAGGGCTAGCTGGTGTGGGTTGAGTTGAGCCCAGCCCGCAATGAGATGGTCTGGCTGAAAACTTTATAAATAGTGCTCAAATCTCTCCTATAAGCCTAATACTCACAATTATCCTCACAAATGAGTGTTTACTAGGTGCTAAGGGTGATGGGCCATCTTCTTGAGCTAGTGATACAGAGGGCAATAGAGGAGAAATTCTTGAGTTTGAGTTATTGCTATTCTGCATCAAGAACGATAGTCCAAATCAAGTGTGTTAATCTCTCTACATAATTATATATGCATTCTTGATTCTAGTTATGGAGATATTGGGGTTGTGTTTTCGTATCTTACAAAGGTACATTTAAGGCTTTGTTTGGTAACCGGCCAAATAGTGTCTAATTATATTATTTTGTTTTCTAGAACAAAAAGAGAATAGAAATTCATTTGACAACTTTTTTGTTCTCGAACAAACTCTAGAATAACTTTGTTCTCGGGAATAGTTTTGGAACATAATTTTCTGTTTTGGATGTTGAAGACTTAAGCCCTGCGGCAAGATTTGCAGGATAAAGTGGCTGAATTACCTGAGGCCAGACATAAAGCATGGAGGTTTCACTGAGGATGAGGATGACATCATATGCACTCTTTTTAACCATAGGAAGCAGGCAAGCGTCAAAGTGTTCATTCCAAAACCAGAAACTTTTTTACACTAGTTAGTTTTGTTAGACTTCGACAAAAGCCAGCAACTTTTTAAGTTATGCCGTACATTCTATGATTCCTGTCGACACAGGTGGTCAGTAATTGCTTCCAAGTTGCCAGGTAGAACAGACAATGATGTGCAGAACCACTGGAACACCAAGCCAAAGAAGAGTCTACTGAAGCAAATGGCTTCTCTGAAAACATTGCCTGAAAGTAACCTTAGTCATCAGGACTGGGCACGGAACTTGGCTTAAATTGATCCTGCGACCAAGAATCGGCAATATGGAGATATTTCAATAGGTTTCACAAGCAGAACTTCAATCTAGGAACACCAGTAGGATGCAAATTATGTAATCACTTAATCACCATAACCAAAACAAGAACATGCATTATTGAGTAGAAGAATTAGCGCACCCGATTTGGAATCCATCGATCTTGAAGCGGAAGCGGAAACACAATGTTCCGTGCGCAAGTCCTTCTCCTCTATTGCCCTCCGTATCACTGGCTCAATGAGGCTGCCCTCCTCACGTTTAGCGTTAGGTAAACGCTCCTTAGGTGAGAATACGTGTGAGAATTCGGGTTAGAGGAGAGACTTAGCGCTATTTATAGAGTTTCCAGCAAGGCCCCCTCATTACGGGCCGCTCAACTCGGCCCACACTAGCCAGCCCATATTAGACTAATTAAGAAACCTTCTATCTCACCTTAGACCAATCCCCGTAAAACGGTAAACGTTAAACGGTAAATTACAATATCAATTAATGTAGTCCACAATTAAGAAAACTCTTACATTCTCCCACTTGGACTATATTAAATTGAAATCGTATCGTATGTGCGCACATTGGTCTAGAGATAATTCTTAATAGTCAATCCTATCCCATAAAGTCTCAAACACCGAATCATGGCGGTAATCGCATGTATACACACAGCCTTCCATGGTCACGAGTGTTCTCAACTCTATTGATATGGATCCAATATGGTAGTGTGTCAAATGGATAATATCTCTCATAGAGAGATCTCATTTGTCAGTCACTATTCTCTTACTTTAAGCGTCACAAAAACTTGTGCCACTAGAGAATGTCCATTCTCTTACCTTAAGCGTCACAAAAAACTTGTGCCACTAGAGAATGCATTTATGGTTCCATGAACCCACATATGTCTTGTCTTTATGGTTAACCTTTCTTTATATACAACAAGACATATGTACAAGGCTAATAATCGTATGCCCTTAGCCTTCACTCAAGGTTTAAGCAATACCTTGAGACTTTAACAATATATATATTTTCAACATAATAACAAACCATTCAAAAACAATTTATTGAATGCAAAAGTTGACATATATATATTTTCCATCAAAATGTTACTAAATTGTAACAAAAAACAGATGTAAACATTATTCAAAGAAAAATAAAAACAGCTCCCACTAAATAACAGCATCCCAAGATGCTCCTAAGCCCATGCTAATGACATGACGCTCAAATATACATGGACGTAGGCCTTTAGTTAGTGGATCTGCAATCATATCATCTGTTGAAATATAATCTACTGTTAAATGCACTTTGACACAAGGTACACAATTTAATTAGATTTTCTCAATATCTAAATAAGGACAATGTGATAGATTCAATCCATCACCCTTAACAATAGGAGCAATTCCTGGTTTGCAATAATGTATATTGAATATTTCCAATATACTATCAGCAAATGTCCTCCGAGAAAATCTAATATAATATAGCAAAAACAATTCTTACAAACCTTAGTACAAAAGATATAAGATGCCTCAAGGTCATTACTTGTAAACAAAATATCATGTACATAGAGTATGAGAAAAATAAATTTCCTCCCACTGACCTTGCAGTATATTGAATCACCTTGTTCTTAATTGAACAAAATAACAACACTATGAAACTTTAATAATATTGCCTGGAAATTTGCTTAAGACTATGAATTAAGACTTTTCGCTACACACAAGTTTACTTGAATCTGCTGCAAAATTCTCCAGTTGCACTTATATAGATTTTATATCTCTTTGATGTAACTCCATATAAAACTATCAATGCCACGTTCACTCTGAAAGAATTAGTAGTAACTATCCACCCCTCTTTCAGAGTAAAAATATTATAACAGTGCAATCAGCAGGCAAATCTCTTTTCAAGTATTCCAGAATGAAACGCTTCATGGACAGTAAGCAAATTTTATTGCATTCTCAAGCAACAAATTATATGTCCACAACTTAAAATTTGAAGCAGTAAAAACCTCAATAATAGTAGAATTATTAATTACAGAAAAGATGACTGAAAAACCAAGCAATGTGTAACTTGACACACAAGTACACATCCAGAGAGTTTACATGCAAAATCACATAATCACCTTTGGGCAGAATACATGATAAGCAGTAAAAACCTTAATAATAGTGGAATTATTAATTACAGAAAAGATAACTAAAAAAACAAAGCAATGTGTAACTTGACACACAAGTACACATCCAGAGAGTTTACATGCAAAATCACATAATCACCTTTGGGCGAATACATGATAAGCAGTAAAAACCTCAATAATAGTGGAATTATTAATTACAGAAAAGATGACTGAAAAACCAAGCAATGTGTAACTTGACACACAAGTACACATCCAGAGAGTTTACATGCAAAATCACATAATCACCTTTGGGCAGAATACATGATAAGCAGTAAAAACCTCAATAATAGTGGAATTATTAATTACAGAAAAGATGACTGAAAAAACCAAGCAATGTGTAACTTGACACACAAGTACACATCCAGAGAGTTTACATGCAAAATCATATAATCATCTTTGGGCAGAATACATGACATGCAGTTGTACACTCCCCACATGATAGCGGTTATGAGAATATATTCCAATCTTCGTGAATTCATCACCTTTGGGCGGAGACGAACCACTAGGATCACTCACTCTTCCACCACATAATCATGTATCCCTCCATGAACTAATATATAATCACCCCCTTTGGGAGTATGACTACACATTAGAGCAGAGACATCCCAATCAATATACGAGACCGAAATTTCTCAAACCCAATCAAGCGTGCCACTTTGGCGGTCACTACTCGCCTTGAATCCTTGAAACTCTCTCATACCAGGGATATAAATTTTACTCCTCACATAAACCATATACATGTGATTTTAGCTTTAGTGATAGGGGCAGCATATCACCAAAATCACATATTATGCTAATTACATTGCTTTGTTCATTAATAAAAATTAATCATACATATATATAAATAAATAAATATATATATAGCGAATATGAAAAAACAGATTCCAATGAGATCACCATTCACAGCAACACAAGAAAATTCTCATAACATAGAAGCAAGCATCTCTTGTGTACCCCGATTACTGATAACTAGAACAACATTAAAGAATGCTAATCTAGAATATCTCTCACAAATAAACATCAAGATGCGTATAAAGAACTATGCTTGAGTAACAAAAGTTCCATAACTTTTACTGTTTCTCATCACCTCAATACATAGCTCAAATAATATCCTATACTGATTGTATCTCATTAAGCCAGGTTTCAATTCACAATAAAAAATTAATTTATTGTAAAATATTGATAAACAACACTCACAAATTTCATGTGATAACATACTAGTAACCCAGCACTTGTATTTCGAAAATCCCAGAAAAATACAAGAAAAATACGCAAAAATACACTAAAATACACTAAAAATACGCGTATTTAGGGCTTTGTATGTATTTTTATATCCATAAAATCATCAAAAATTAATATAAACATACCACAACGTAGGAAATCTTCATACGAGTCAAATGCCACCAGCCACGCACCGATCAGAGACCACACGCGCCCTCACGCGCCACACTGACGCGCGGCGCGTGGAGCCCACGCGCGGGTCGTCAAAGGACAGCCAAACCGGTCCGACCGGTGGCGGTCCGACCGGTTCCCGGTCCGACCATCCGGTCCAGCCGCCCGGTCCGACCAGTTGACCGGTTCGGTCAACGGTTGACCGGGTCGGGTCGGGTCGCGGGTCGGGACGGAGTCCGGGTCGGGTCGATCGCCATCCGGTTCGGGTCGGTCGGTTCGGGTCGGTTGCTGACGTCAGCATGACGTCAGCGGGTCGGAACCACGCATGACGTTAGCATCGCTGACGTCAGCGTGACGTCAGCAGCGCGAATCCGAATCCGAGTCCGATTCCGGGTCCGGGTCGCGACGTCGCGCCAGCGTGCGCCGCACGCGCGCGTCAGCGCCCCCCACGTGGGCGCGCGTGAGGGCGCGTGAACGCGCGTGAGCGCACCTCCTCGACGCCCGGCGGCGCGTGGCTGCGCGTGGGGGCGCGTGGGGCCTCCCCCGGCGACGCGCCGCCCACCGTCTTGATCGTCTCGTCGAGCCCAGTAATAATATGTGATTTAATTTTACTTTTACAGTCTTTAAAAAATTCGAAAATCACAAATTATGGCAAAATTCAATGCGTTCAAGTTCTAGGGTTATGGAGGCTCTGATACCACGAGTAGGATGCAAATTATGTAATCACTTAATCACCATAACCAAAACAAGAACATGCATTATTGAGTAGAAGAATTAGCGCACCCGATTTGGAATCCATCGATCTTGAAGCGGAAGCGGAAACACAATGTTCCGTGCGCAAGTCCTTCTCCTCTATTGCCCTCCGTATCACCGGCTCAATGAGGCCGCCCTCCTCACGTTTAGCGTTAGGTAAACGCTCCTTAGGTGATAATACGTGTGAGAATTCGGGTTAGAGGAGAGACTTAGCGCTATTTATAGAGTTTCCAGCAAGGCCCCCTCATTACGGGGGCCAGCTCAACTCGGCCCACACTAATGCCAGCCATATTAGACTAATTAAGAAATCTTCTATCTCACCTAGACCAATCCCCGTAAAACGGTAAACGTTAAACGGTAAATTACAATATCAATTAATGTAGTCCACAATTAAGAAAACTCTTACAACACCCACTTTTTAGTGGAGTCTTCTCCGTCCTCCAAGTCTCACTGAAGTTTCGGAATTCAGCTATGTACTATCGTCCACACCAGAAGTTTCGAGTCATTCCCAGTCGAGTTCTGTGGCAATGAAGAGCTGCTATTCAGGGTCTGCAAATGGCGGTTCCGAACAGGACCAAGTCCTGTTGGATTTTGATTACGGTAGTATGCTCAATGACTTTGGCTTCGAAGATCAGAGCATCTACGCACAGTTCATGTTTCACAAATGTCACCGTCACAGGTCAAGTCATCAACATAAGAAAAAATGAAATAAAAATAAGAGCCTTAGATTTTCCAGTAGGTGATGGGAAATTTTAGTGTCTTGATTCTATGGAAGTCTTCTGAACGGTGATTAAGTCGAACTTAGATACAAGATTACACTGTTCTATATCATTATATATATTTTTCCGTGGCCTACTCATCAGAACCTCCAGGTTATTTCCTCAGGTTACATCTTAATATGAATCAATGTAATTCAATAAAAAATGCAATGAGCAAACTTTGCTCATGAATTTACATCAGCTCCCTCAAAACTGGAAAATCAAGTCTTGAGTTTGATAGTGACATAATCGACAAAGCCAATTTTGTTGCAAAATTTTATGTAGGATCCTGTCTTCTGCAAGCAGGATATAATACACATGTTAAGATCAGACGAAGACTCGATCCAGACATTAATTTCTTCTCTTGCTCTCTTCCCTCCTCGTGTATGTATGTGCACATGCATAATGGTCCCCACATCGCTTGCTTGAGAATGACGCGACTATCCTCGAAGGGTGAGCGGTAGTCAATTAGTGAAATGCATGTCGTCCTAGTCTTGGCTATGATATGTCATATACCGTAACTGCTGCTATGATAGTATGATGAAGCTAATGCCTGTCCTCAGAAGTATCTGATGAAATCTCTTTTGGAATCTGCTCTCGCATCGATTCCTTTAGCTGGCATATCTTCTTCAACCCAACTTGCCATTCTTCAAACGGCTGCGCAATCCCCCGGGGACCTTCTTTTCTCGGCAATTTCGGATCATGGACTATTCCGTGAGGTGACGCATCTGTGCTTTTTCCTGGGTTACATTCAACTATATCGAAAGAACAGCAGTTTCGACACGATGGTAGATTTTACCTTCCAGTGACGATGGTTCGATGAAGTCAAGTCACTGCTTTTGATTTCTAAAAGCAGTGTCTCACATATCTTTGAATTGCAATAGTGAACTAATCAATTATTTCATTTAATGAGTTTAGTAGAGCAGAGAGACCTCAATCAGCTCCTCACAGGCCATGTTTCCTTGAACTTTCCTCACTTTTGAAAATCCATTGACTGAGGCAGCCCAGAGAAAGAAATAATTGAATGCTAAGGGCTCACTCTTGCCTCCACTAAATGACTTGAATATGCTTGTTCTGATTAAGGTCTTGCAAGACTCAACAGGAAGGAGCTTTGTTTACTTTGTGCAGCACCTATGCCCTTCTTTTTTTCTCCAACTTGCTGTATAATGTACATCTGATCCATCCTTTTCAGTCTTCCATATTATAGTAGTCTCCTATTTTCTGTTCCATAACGAAGTGCACTCCTTTGTGTAGTTTTCTGATAGACTCATAAAGCTCTCCAGCTGTTCTTTCATGCAAAAAGAAAGATAAACATGGCATGAGTCATTTCCATGAGGTCCACACTAATTTTTCTAGTGGTTGATCTTGCAAACGGTCCTTGGCTCTCGTCTTATCCTCCCTTTTCGCTTTCATTAGGTCGGCTATTTCCTCGAAACCCTCCTCTACTCCTTTCCTCTGTGAGAATTAGATGCTTGGCCCCTATAGAATGAGGGGCGACGCCGTAACAGTGCTCGTATAGCGACACAGCTCAATGAGACAAGGCTTTTGGTGCTTAACCTCAATCGCAAACAATCCCGATTGCAGGTGCCGTGGAAAATGTCATGGTGAAGAAGAGTTTGTCTTCTTCAGTTGCTGTTGTGGGAGCTCTCTACACAGAATTCTCCTGAAAACTCCCATCATGGATAGAAGAGGACCGAACTATTTGAAGCAGTGAGAAGTGAATTGTGGCACTTCCTAAAAGCATAGTGCATTAGCAAGAGGAAATCATTGCAAACGATCCCCAAACACTTGTTAAGGGCATGCTTAATAACTATTTTATTTCCGTTCCATAACTATTTTTCAAATCTAGAAATAAGTCTAGATCCTTTGACAACGTGGTTTCATTTTTCTATTTCTGGAATAATTTTTTGGTCCAGAAATAGGTTTGGAACAAAATTAAGAAGTAAAAATTTTCTACTATTCTATTTTTAGAAAAAAATGAGAAATAAAAGTTCTTCTCATTGCTTACCCCTACTCCTAGCCGGCCGCCCACTTGCCGCCGGCCACTGCCTACCCACCGTTGCTCGCACGCTGTCTACCTGCCCACCGCGGCGTCCTCCCGCTCGTTTGAAAACAATCAAGAAATGAAAACCTTAAACAAAAAAAAAACAAAAAACCAACGGCGGAATTCAACTAATGAATAATTTAATCATTTGGTAGAGAATCATTCAACCCCAATCATACCGTCCACGTGGAAGGTGCCGAGGAATCTCTTTCATTGGAGAGAGGGAGTTACTATTCTATGGAAAAAGAATGATACAAAGATTATTATTGCACATAAAAAAGCGATTTGCAAATTGAATATACTATATGGCAGGACACGCTGTAAGTGTGCATTTGTACAAATAGGCCATGCTTGGTATTCGATAACAACTCGAGGCATCACGTAGCATACCGGTTCTTTAGATCAGTATCGAAGCATGCTATATCTAACATTTATTTAAAAATAATACGTGTAGTTTCTTATCATAAACTATGCAATGTCTCATGCGCAACCAATTTCATCAAAAGGGTGTCTTCAACAATTACTTGCGAAACAAAACACAAAATTCACGTCCTTGACCTAAGTCGGCAATTTTCTCTGATTATGAGGCTTGTCAAATGAGCATATCGAATTAGAAAATATTTAACCTACATCAATTCATATATATCCAATATAATTATAACAACCCGACCCCAACCTAACTCACATTGTTCATGCGTATATCATTCAAAAACGTCCATATTTAACCCAACTTAGCAATATTCACTTCACCTTAATCGGTACCTAAAAAGTTGAAAGAATCTCGCCATCTCGACGAAGGGCATCCATTTCAGTGTAGGAATTTCTTTACATATGTCAAGGGCATGAGTTTTATGTGTTGTTTGCAAGTAATTATTGAAGATACCCTTTTGATGAAATTGGTTGGATATGAGAGATTGCATAGTTTATGATAAGAAACTACTAATACTATTTTTAAATAAATGTGGACCTAGCGGATGTGCATCTTGCCGTTTTTAACAGCTCGAATCCACCTGGCGGGTTGTTGCCCCTACAGCTGGCGATCTCAATCAACGGTCGACAACTTTGGGACTCCATATATATTTTCAAATCCATCTCCCCGTGTCCTGAAAACCTCAATCCGGCGAGCACTTTGCGGGCGGCGATGGAGGTGTTGAGATTGAGGATGAGCTTCGCCGCCGCCTTCGCGCTGCTCTCGCTCCTGACGGTGTTCGTCCTCCCTTCCCCCGTCGCCGCCCAGAGCCCCGCACCATCCCCCTCGAGCGACGGTTCGTCTCTCTCTCTCTCTCTCTCTCTCTCTTTTGCGCGATGCAATCTGGCGGATGTGAGATGTTGGTTGAAGATTTTGCGGAATGATGAACAATCGTGGTTTGTGTGCAGGAGTGGCGGTCGATCAGGGAATCGCGTGCTTGCTGATGCTCGTGGCTCTGGTGCTCACCTACATCATCCACTGAAGTTCCTCCCCTCCCATTTCATTTCTAATCTCTCCATGTAAACGGAACAGAAGAGAACAGATTCATTTCATTTGATCATATTCTTTTGCGATCCTAAATGGAATATTAGGGCTTGCAGATTCCGTCACCCTTTGAAGACATACCTCTTTTCTTCCATGTTCGCTTGGAATGTCCGCGGCTTGTATGCCTCTGTCTCGTTTCAAATTCTCTCCGCATGCCCTAATAAGTTGCTCGCCAAAATTTCACGCGATTTCGAGTTTTTGGGTAATCGTATTTACGAATCTTTAGAAGCTCTGTTCCACTGTTTCCATCTTTACAATTTTACAGTTGATATGCAAGCATTTCGAATGTTAAAGAGCCAAAAAATGAAGGCGGAAAATTGCTACATTCACTAATTTGGAAGCTTGCAACTCTATCAGATCTATCTTTAAACAATAGCCTTAGGCTGAATTTGCTCGAAGTCGAAAACATCAAACATGAGTCGCCTTACGTCCGACTTCCCATATACCGTGTACGAGAGCCCGTGAATCGCTTGTTGGATGGCCGTCGTGGCCGGGTTCCGAAGTCGCCGGTTGTGCTCGTACGCATCCTGAACTTCATCGGAGTAAACGATGTAGTGGTGAAGATGCTTGTCTCTCAAGTACTTCCCGCAGAACTTGTTCATGAGAATACGCCGATGCCTCTCTTGCAGCCATTTTCCCGGCGCATCCAGGTGCTTCATCAGTAACCTCTCCGCCATTACCAGATCCTTCAAGTCAGCACAGAGACGTTAGAAGGAAATCGATAATGCGCTTCCAGAATGAACCAAAAATTTCCAATTGCATATGTTAATGTGCCTGGTCTCGATTAGATTTCTGCTATGATTTTCCCATCAATTGATCTTTGAGCAAACCCATCTATTCTTCATCCTTAGTAAAACAGACTCAATATCTATGTAAGTTCTAGGACATATGACTGACAATTTATCTCAATGCTTTAAATTGTAGTTATTGCTTGCTGGCCAAGCAGTATTGGATTTCAACCTCTATAATTGATAGGGCCGCGTTGATTACATCTACATTTGAAGTCAATGAAAACATCAACTTTAGGGGCACCACGTATATCTAATATTTTTGTCATCCTTTACCATGCATTCCTTGCTAGCTGTTTTATTTCAGTATCAAATTCAAACAAAGAAAGTGGCAACTTTTCAATAAACAATTCAAAGCATTATCTTTGTAACAACCGACCATGTGTTATCATGACTGATGCAAGAGAGACTTGTACCTGGATCTTTTGGCCGACGTACTCCAACCTCTCATAACAGAATCGAGGATGATCGAACTTGTATTTAGATGGGTGTAAGAAACATAGCTGCATGGGAAGGACAAGAGAAACAATGGTTCAGGAAGCCACACCAGACCACACAAATTTGACCTTGACAAATTTAGTCAAATATACAACATGATGAAGCTAATTATGTGCGTATAATAATTCCTGTAGTGTCAAAGCAAATGCGAAATCTTGTCCTATTAAAAGAAAGACGTGCAAAATTCGTGAAATGGAGTGCTTACGTTAGCGTCACAATTTTCAGCTCAAATTCACAGTTTACATAGTTAAAGGAGGCCAATGAATCTAAAGATTGCAAACCTGTCCAATAAAGAAGGCCGGCGGTATCTTAACCCCAAAACAGAAATAAAGAAATACAGGGTATATCGAAGAATTCCAAGTATATTCTCTCTCTACTAAAGCGCTCCCATCTCATTGAAAGCTTATGTACTTAAGTAGAGACATGTTGCAGAATATGGCAATTTCTCTATTAGCACATAAAGCTTGATTAACAAGAGGATCAAAGAAGTAGTACCTGTAGCCCAAGTCCAAGTTCAATATTTCTGGCTTCGGTAATGTCAGGGATCCTATCTGTCATGTTCAAGGGATATCCCAGAGTTCTCATAACTTTTGGTCTGCTGTCATAGTCCCATATGTTTCCACGGAATCGATGCATTCCTGGCGGCACACAAGCCCTAAAAAGCCTTGGATGTGCAAAGAGTGCATCTTCTGGAGGCTGCAAGTAAAAGTGTATCCAGAACTCTCACAAGGATGAAGTAACAATTCTCTGAACTTGCTATCTAAGTGCATCCTCATGACCCTAGTACATGGGCTCACATTGACCCATCAACTAAACTTTACCTCCTCTTAGTTAAAAGTGTCTTCTGGTTTTGATCTCAAATCGTTTCCCATTGATTCTACTTACTCCTCAACTGAGAGTACCAGTTGTGAGAGAACAAATGACTGTGGAAAAGTGTTCATGAAAGTGTCCAATTGCTAATTGATAAATTGAAACAATTTTGACCTTCTAAAGCATGATGAATTATGGAACATTTGCTTCCCAAGTTCTCTTCCTGGCCATTTCTGTTTTTTAGTGCTAGAAACTACTATATGCTAAGTACAAAGAGGAAAACAGAAGATTACTTGCCTTATAGACAGCAACATCTTGCCAGCTGAGTGTTTTCGTTTCAAATTCAACAGATACATAATCAACGTCCTCAAGTTGCCTTCTTAGATTTGGTTGGCAGTCCTCAGAATCAGGGTCCATTCCGAATACTTCAAAAAGAACGCGATATACTTCTGGCATTCCAAAGCAAAGGTATATTGCCCCAAAAAGAGCCCAAAAAACCGACCTACATGGCATATATATTTTTTAGTGAAATGAAACAGGATGTTCACTAAGTACAACAAAGAAACCACAGTACTCATTCCTGAAGGTGAATAGTTTACATAGCAAGATATTTAGGTAGGAAAATATGCAACAAAAGTTCATTAAACTTTGATGGGTCAAAAAACATGAATCCACGAAGAAACCGCAGTACTCATTCCTGAAGGTGAATATTTTACACAGCAAGATATTTAGGTAGGAAAATATGCCACAAAAGTTCATTAAACTTTGATGGATAAAAAAAATGAATCCACAAAGCATGACGTTTAGATAATTCTAAGGCAGCATGAGCTTTTCATTGATTAGGGAAAAAATAAAATCATATCAATTCTTCTACTGACAATTGATTAATCCTACAAAAATATCTGTGGAAGAAGGATATAAATCATAAGCAAACTGTCACGTTATATCATAATAAACAACACATTCCAATCAGTTTCGCCTTGCTTATTCTTTTGCGTCTATCAAGCTTCCCACCAAATGATGCCAATGACATTAAATCAACACCAATTCACCATCTTCACACTCTCGAGAGCCCAGCAAGTACATTCTGAAAATTGGAGCATTTTCAAGTCACACCTTCAGCATTTTCTAGAACTTTTCAAATGCTCCAGCCACAACCCATTTGCTTAACCTTGCACATGCTTAAAGTCTGATTTCACATCTGTTTCCTTTCCAATCCATTAGTCTTCACTAAATGTTTGAAGATGATAGCATTATCCTCAGCAGAAAAGCACAACCTCATCAAGATTTCACTCACAAACAGGACAGAGTGAAAATGAAAGCTCTCCCATGAAAAATCATACTCATCACGATAGTAATAGCTCAGAATTCAGCATTCAACAGTTGATTTTCAAAATCCAATCAATCATCAGTGCTCTAGCATCCCAAGAGTATAAAATAAATCCAACCACAAACCAATTATAAACTAGAGCCAAAGTACCAAAACAACTTACTTAACAGGCGGTTCCCTGTCCTTCCTGGTCAGCCTATCCATATCATCATACGGGAATACCAAATTCTGCAAGCTAGCAGCTTTAATCCATTTCGGCAAGTTCCTCTTCCCAATCAATCCAAACACCCTCTCCCTCATCGGAGCCGGGGACTCCCTCGGGTACCGCTGCAAAAAGTACTCCGCGAGAGCCAATTCCAGCACATACTGCCCCAAGAAACACAGCCTCGAATGCCCAGACCTCACGTGCCGGGCATTCGTCCGCTCGCAGGACGGGTGCTGGAACGCCAAGTACAGCAGCGAGTCGAACTGCTTCGCCGGGTTGTCGTCCCCGAATCCCTCCGACGGCTCGAGCGGGTACCCGAGCGCCTGCTTCGCCTCCAGCAGGTACTCGTCGATCCACGTCCGGTCGGCATTGTTCAGCTTGGAAGAGGGCAAGCAGGAGCTCAGCAAGGGGAACGACTTGAGGGACAGCTGGGGGCTGTTCAGGAACCTGTCGGCGAGCTTCTTGTCGTCCAGAGGGGGCTTCAGGATGAACCGCCTCGGGGGCACCTTCTTCCTCGGCGAGGTCGCGCGCTTGCGCTCCCCGAGCTCCTTGAGGAGCCTCTGGGGGCTGTTGCTGGGGAGCTCCTTTGCCGGGTCGACGGCGACGGCGGAAATGGGGAGGCGGCGGCGGCCCCGCGGCGGGGCGACGGCGGCTCCGGGATTCTTGAGGCGGACTTGGATGGGGAACGGAGAGACGGCGGAGGAGAAAGAGAAGGGCTTGGAGGCTGTGGCGGGTGGATTGGCGAAGGAAGAAGAGAGCTCCATGGAAAAACTGCGATGGAGTGACGAGCGAGAAGGGAGCGTTTCAGGATTTCTTTTGGGCAGCGTGGAGAAGATGAGCAGACTGACGTCGATCTGGATGGGGGGGAAATCCTGCGGTGCCGATGTAGGTTTGTCCGGACCAATGTGGGCCGCCGGATTATACAAGGGAGAGCTTTTGGACCGTTGGATCGTAAGGCTTTCTTGTTAATTTCCTTGATAGCGGGATTACCATGCATAAAGGAGTGTGCTAATTCCAGATGCAATCAAGTTTACGATTACTTCAAGTAAATTAAAATTGTTGGAGTAAAGTTATTCAATATAATTATTATAAGTCACGAATCGAACTATCACATTATTATCAAATTATTATTAAGTGATGGTATCCTCGACTTACTCGACTATCACATATATAACAAGTTGCTTAACATAAGTGTGATTGAATTATAAGGATTTCACGAACTTTATGGTACCTCAAGGGAAGTTACAAATGCTGGGTTGTAACGATAATTTGAGATTGCAATATTATCGGATTGGATAATCACTAAATGATAGCATCATTGAATTATGAAGCTTCTAAATTATCAAGCATAAAGGAAGCTTCATAATTATAAGTTCGTTTCTTTCATGGAAAACATTTTTCGAAAAAATATTTTTTTCATTTTCCCTCATTTGGATTGTTTAGAAAAACAAGACGATGGAAAATATTTTCCCAATAAAAAAACCTATGCTTAAAATTAGAAAAATGGTTTATTTTAAAAAAATTAAAAATCTTTTTCAAAATACGATTAAATATCCATACTTAAACTAGAATTTTTACATTTGGACACAAGAACCCTAATACTCATTCTTGGAGCCTTGGCAATAGACCCGAGTCTAAAGGCCGAGGCTAGGTCCATCGAGACCAAGCCCAAGTCCAAAAAGGCTAGCCAAGAATCCTAATACTCAAGGTCATAGTGCATGGAGGTTGAGCTTGGGACACTAGTGCTCATGCTTAGGACCTAAGCCCTTGTGGCCAAGTCCCTGATGCCCAAGCTTGGGTCCACAGAAGTCGAACCTAAGACGCCAGTACCCTTGCTTGACTCCCCAAGGCCTTGACTTGGGTCCATAAAGGACCATGGTGCTCATACCTAGATCCCTAGTGCTTCAGGGCAAGTCTAGTGAGGCCAAGCTTGAATCCTCGATGCATGGGCCTCAGTTCATGGAGGCTAGGCCCAAGTTCACAAAGATCGAGCATCAGACCCTAAAACCCATGCCCAAGTCCCGAGCCTAGCCTCGATGGACTAGGGCTTGAGCATGGAGGACTCGAGCCCAAGCACAAGGGAACCGGGCATGAGGATTGGGGTCTCATGATTGGTCTTTGTGGACTTGAGCCCAACTTCGATGGACTTAGTCCCAAGCACCATGGATTTGGATACGAGTAACGAGGCCTCGATCTTGACCTCTATGGACCTAGGTAAGAGTGCCAAGGAACCGAGCAGGGGCACCAGATTCTGACCTAGGTTTTGTGGACCTAGGATCAATGTCTGTGTTCATGCTTACGACTTAGGTGCTTGTGCTCAAGTCCTCACTACCAGAGTTAAGGTCCATCAAGGCTGGACCTGAGACCTCGATATCCATATGCGGTTTCTTGATTGCTCATCTACAAATAAGTAGAGCCCGAAAATCATATATTTATTTAGAAAAATCAATTTAAAATTTCCTTATCAAATGATAAAAAAATATTTTTAATTCATTTTTAGATTTCATTTAAGTACTGGAAAACATTACTATCTTTATGAAAAATGGCTTTTTGAAAAATATTTTTAAAAAGTGCCGCATTTTCCGATAAACAAACGGTGTTTAAGTGTGATCAAATTAAAAGCATTTCAGTTAATGTACAGTAATTAAGTAAGTAGGCCATAAACAAAAAAATTTCAAGTGGGCAATGTCAATTTCTTGTCCCCGTCAAACCGGGGTTCTTGCATTCGATTTCTACTTTTCTTCGTGTTAGAAAAATCAGTTTTTTTTTTCTCATTTGCTAACTCCAAAAACAGCAGCAGGAAAGAGAAGGGCCAAATAAGGAGCACCTTTTGCCGGAAAACCCAGCACCTGTGCATCCATCCCCCTACAAAAAGATCCCAACTTTCTCAGATTTCAATCTCAACTCCATCACTCCCTCGAGTCTCAACTCAATGGGTTTCTCGAAATGGGTCCTCTTGCTTCTAATTCCATGCCTGTTCATCCCGCGATCATGTCTGTGTTCATCAAGACCCGGTTTGACCCCAGAAGAGCTGGCTCGAATCCCAGTGGAATTCCTCAATCTCGCTCAAAAGCCGGAGATCGTGGACTACATGGTGGGCATCAGGAGGAGGATACACGAGTACCCAGAACTCGGTTTCGAGGAATTCGAGACCAGCAAGCTCGTAAGGTCGGAGCTTGATCGGATGGGTATTCAGTATAAACACCCACTTGCTGTTACCGGTGTCGTGGGCTACATCGGAACTGGGAAGCCACCGTTCGTAGCAATTCGAGCTGATATGGATGCTTTGGAAATGGAGGTTTGTCAAAAGTTCGCTTTTTTTCTCCTCTTTTTCAAATCAGTTATACTGTGGAAAAGTACAGACAAGTCAACGTAAATACCTGATTGTGTTATGTGATGTGAAAGAAAATGAAAGGGAATAAAAAAGGGGGGTGGGATTTGCATGGACTTCCAAGGATAATTGATCAAATAGTGGTCCTTGGGCTGAAGAGGAAGTAAAGTGGTTGACTTTTCAGAGAGATTTGAGCTGATTTACAATGCTTTGGTGAATTTGGCATGGTCGTGATTGATTTATGTGAATATAAACAGTTATTTTGGCTGTTGTAACAGTGTGTTGGTTCACTGATCTATGTGAGGTACTAATGCTATTAAGAGAAACGGAATGATGAGGCTTTTGGGTTGCAACAGGAGAGTGTAGAGTGGGAGCACAAGAGCAAAGTTCCTGGGAAAATGCATGCCTGTGGACATGATGGTCACGTTGCTATGCTTCTTGGTGCGGCCAAGTTGCTTCAAGGTCGTCTTGACGAGTTACAGGTTTGTTCTTTTTCTCTCAATGTACCTGGTTTGTAATCTTCCACCAGCAGAAGTTTGAACCTTTGTTCCTATAGTTATATGGAAGATGTGTTGTAGTTTTGTATCAATAAATGCGCAAGATCAATCACCTACAAGGGAATGCAGTTTCACTTAAAATTAAAGGAAGCAGGCAACATGCTCCGATATCTCATGTTAGAAGATAGAGAGATATTTAGGATATTTTCTGACATCTCATATGGTACCTGACTTTTACGCTGAGATATTTTTCAGTGCTAACATTCACGACAGTTTTTGACCCACTTGTTCTCTCCATTTGCTGGAGTCTGAGTCTTTGACCAACACTTGGAATTGATCTGGACACTACAGTACTGCCACTCGCTTTATAGTACAGGTTTGCAGTAGTGAGTGAAAGATGTTTAAAATTAGAATGCGCTTTACACTGTGACTGCTTTGTGTGCTCTGCAAAATGCTGTTAAGCATCGGCGTGTAATAGAAGCTTTGAATTGTCCTCCAGGAGTTAGAATTTTACACGATCAGCAAATTGTTCTTTGTATTAAACTCTAACAACATAGGATTGACAGACAGAACCTTTGCATGTGCACGCGCGCGAGACTTCTGTGGAGAGGAAACCTATACCTTTCATTTTCTAGGGAATGTTTAATCTCTTTTGCAGATGCACTGCCTTATTACCTGGAAAATTAATTTCTTTCTGTTCAATTTTTTCTTTTTTTCTGTGTACACTGCTTGTCTTCCCTTGTCTTAGAGCTGATGAGTAGATCAATTTTTGACCAGGGGACAGTTGTTCTTGTTTTTCAACCAGCTGAGGAAGGAGGCGGAGGAGCGAAGAAAATGATAGATGATGGAGCACTGGAAAATGTTGATGCCATCTTCGGACTGCACCTTTCTGTCAAATTCCCTATTGGTGCGGTGGCAACCAGGCCTGGTCCTCTTTTGGCTGCATGTGGTTTCTTCGAGGCAGTAATAAGCGGAAAGGGAGGTCATGCGGCGATTCCACAGCACACAATAGATCCAGTTGTAGCGGCATCCAATGTAATTGTTAGTCTGCAGCATCTCATTTCACGTGAAGCCGATCCACTGGATTCGCAGGTTCTCTCTCTGTGCAACAGAAAATTCTTTGCATGAGCTAATGGAGTTGTGAAATCATTTAATGGACGTTCTACTAATGATTTATGGAATAAATCTCTTCTTACGTTTCAAGATTGACAGGATTTAGCTTGTCCGATCCTCATTGGCAGGGTTGTGACTGAATTACTGGCCAACCAATCAGCATTTCAACTCTTAAGTGAATCTGTGCAGGTGGTTACGGTGGCTAAGATTGAAGGAGGCGGCGCGTTCAATGTGATTCCCGATTCTGTGACTATAGGTGGTACATTCAGGGTGTTTTCGATGGACGGCTTAATCAAACTTAAACAAAGAATCGAAGAGGTGAGATCCATCTGGTTTGCCTTATCTTCATCTCCGCTCAACTAGATGCCTTGTTGCTCTTTCATCTTCTGATTTATCCCCCCGTCTCAAAGTTATGTCTTCCTTTACCGTTTGAACACTTAGGGTCTACAGAGAAGTCTTAAATCTTTGATAGCGTAATATCGTAGGTTACAATTCTATTCTATTTGAACATATGCAACAGGTCATTATGAGACAAGCAAGTGTACAGAGGTGCAACGCGACGGTCTCATTCAGTGTTAAGCCCTTCTACCCACCCACGGCTAATGACAAAGCTTTGCACGAGCACTTCAAGAACGTCGCACGGGATATGCTGGGACCGGACAAGATTCTAGGGATGGAACCCCTGATGGGTTCAGAGGACTTCTCGTTCTATACTGAGGTGATCCCAGGTTACTTCTACTATGTCGGGATGAAGGACGAGAGCCTAGGGAAGATGGAAGCTGGGCACTCCCCACACTACAGACTTAATGAAGACTCCCTTTCATATGGAGCGGCACTTCATGCGGCACTGGCAACGCGGTACATCCTAGAGAACCAACAAAAGTCGGACATCCTAGAGAACCAACAAAAGTCGGACGCAGCAAAAGAAAGTTCTCATGACGAATTGTAAGGTGCTCGTGCTTTCTTGATTTGAACTTGTGTTAAGCTTCTGAAAACTTAGACTGCCAGCAACCATATGGAGATTTATTGCCGGGAAAAGGGTAAAAAGAAACAACTTTTTGGAGCTGGATGTATATATATGGCATTGCTGATTACTGAAGCCTGTAAGCCGAGGTTAGACATAGCAGGGGCGACTGTCCCGTCAGAGCGGACCTCAGCTCAGCCTCACTTACTGGAACTTTCGTTTCGGGCAAGAAAGATGAATCTCATGTAACAGTAGTAAAATCCGGTCATTACCTTAAGCTTCATTCGATCGATCTCAATCAATAAGTACTTAGTATCAACGCTCATAATCGCACCTTTTTTCTTTTTTACTTTTGGTTGTGTTTCCGCATTGCATGAAAACAAGACGACCTCCCGCCACCGTCCGAGATGGGAACTGTTCCTGACACCCGCCTTGTGGTCATGTGGTCTCACCACCGGACAGCCATGCGTTTACATAATTGAGGTCGTTTAGGACATAAGAATTCGAGAGGTTCGTCCAACTGCGAATATTTCCCAAAGAAAGGGTGTACTCATACAAAGTCCCAGTAGCTGGAAAGATGTAATTGCAATTCCTTTTCGCCAAATTGTGCACGGTAAAACAACCTCAACCAGCATCCCAAATCAACTTTAAAAAACTACAAATTCAGCCCTCCAGCATGCCTAGATTCCACATGCTGGCATGCGACGTTCCCAACACTAACCTAACAAGCAACACTTGCCAGCTCCCATCGTCGTCGTTGTCGTTGTCATCTGGGTACATTCAAACATTCAAAAAAGTTGAGAGGCCATCTCAGGGCAAGTCTGATGATTCATCATGCATTCTTCAATTTGCGCATGGTAAGCTTAATACCTACTAGTTTAGCTTAACACCTGGGTTGAGTGCCAGACACCATATAAACCAACAGACTTCACCTTCTTCAATTCATAATGAAACTCATGAGTTTTACCAGACACCAGTCATTACCAAGGACGAATCGGCATCCGGCATCCCCCAGACATCCCAATGCTTTCTAGCACACCCATCTTCCTCCACATACATAAATCTTGCGGAATGAGAACAACCAATCGAAACACCAACACCAGCAGGGAAACAAAAACTAACATTATCTATTAGCTAAGTTGGTAGGCAAAACCTCAACATGATACAGTATCTTTCAAGTCCCCAAATTCAAAAGCATAACACAATCCAATGAAGAAACGAAAAACCCAAGATTGCCATAGCAGCGTCACATGCTAAAATCTGCATGAGAGCAAATTTTCCGCAATTACTGCCTTTAAAAGTAAAAGATAAACTCAAATGAAAGAAAAAAGTGATAAATGATGAGGAGCTTAAACAAATGCAACACTAGAAAAGGCACTCATGACTACAGTTTGCAAATGCTAAATATATTTTCCAAGTCCCTATTATGATGTTCGTTAAAGTACTTGCAGGACTGAGGACTGGCTGACCGATGGAGAACAGGAGAGGGTCGATCAATGCATGAGAGTGATAAGGGCAAATAAGAAGTTCCTAGGATTATCGTTGAAACAATAAATCTCTAGGGTGTAGCTATTTCACAAGAGGCGAGAAATGTCCAGTTGATTGCAACTGACCTTTGCATCTCTAGCGTCTGTGATCCGAGAGAACCCAAATAGTGATTTTAACATCTGGAGGCGAGACCTTTGTGGCAGCAAAATCACCACTGTGTACTGCTTCTTACAAGGAAAAGGTATTATTCTTTGTAATGCCGACTGGGCTGTTGATGGAGCAAGAGATTCTCTAACTTTTGAGCGTCCTTCATCTTGAACCTGCACCAGAAATGTAAAGGATGGGACGAGTCATTAGACATACTGTCAAAGCTGTCCCTCTTCTGCTACAGGATTAAGTAACATCATTATAGTAACATACAACACTTGTCCACGGCATTTGGCGGGTTCTATATACGTACTGTGTTCCTCCACCAAATGATCTAAAACTTTCAGTTTGGTTATTTTATCATATTATCACAGCCACTTTTCCCCAAAGTTTATTGCACATGGATGTCTCAAAATTCAGTTTGCATGTGAGAGGGTATTTTAGCATTCCACATCACTTATCCACCGGTATATATAGGCGTGCAGTCTACGTCTACCTAATAATTTAAACTTTTGGGATGGATGTTTTGACAATCGTATAATATTAATTGTGTGGAATTTATAGTTGTATATTCACTTTTGAACTTTAATGGAATGGGAAGGCAAAAATTTATATACTGTATACAACAACAGTCTTATTTATGCTCAGACTTCTTTACAAATGTATCAAGAAGAACAGTCCAAGCAAGATTGTCCAACTAATTTGCATTAGCTTCCATCATTGAATATTTATGTTCTTTGATTCCTACAAAACCCCAGACCTTTTTTAGAACATTCAAAACGTCAATGAACAGATCCTGCACAGGTTCTGATTTTCACATGGATTTTCATGCCACATAAAATCATAGTTTAGTGCTACTTGACCAAATGAAACAAATGTGCAGAAACCACACGGTGAGATGAATGATGCAGAATGGAAAAACGCCATAACAAGGAAGAGGATGACCCCCAATAACTCACCTTAAACGAAACGCCCACGTCTCCGGAATAAACTCTTGATTGGTAGCTGCGCAAAATTTTATCCAGCCAGTAATAGTTCTCCTGAAAAAAGAAAAAAACCAGAAATAGATCAATGGTGAAAATTCATAAGGCTCCAATATACTGATAGATCATTATCATTAAGAATGCAGAATCTCCAAGAAGAATTTCACTTTCACCTGCACTCCATCTTCATGAGCTCTTTGTTCGATCTCCAGAATTGTCAAAACATCCTCTTCTGATGGGCCTTGCTCTTGAAGACGTTGTATTTCATCCAAAGTGAGATCAACCTGTCAAGATACATTGCAAAATGAACTAAAATTAGGGCATCAACCTCATAGATCCAGCAAAAGCAAGAAAGAGAATTGAAATGGAAATTACCAGCTTCAAGGAGATTTCTGGATCACAAGAAAAATTAATGCTAATGTCACCACGTACATCACCAGTCCTTGAAGGTCTATTACCGCCAAGAAATACTGTAACCCCAGTGGAATAGATCTGTACATAATGGTAAGAACTAAATGACAGCCACAAGAACAGACGCATAAACAATGTCTGCACAGCAAATACCTGCCCATGCTTGAAACGAAGAACCTGCATTAACTTTGTTTCAAGAAGTTTGCTAAAAAATCCAATAGAGAGAATCTCCTCCACCTTCATTCACAATATGTTTTATGACCGAAGTACAAACAGAAATTGGTCAGAAAAGCATGGAAACCCTCTCACTCCATAATGTGTGAAAATATCGATCACAAGGAACCACATACCATTGTTCCATTTTTCAATTCCACAGGACAAAAACAAAACATTTTTAAGTGGGCAATGTCAATTTCTTGTCCCTGTCAAACCGGGGTTCTTGCATTTGATTTCTACTTTTCTTCGTGCTAGAAAAATCAGCTTTTTTGTTCTCTTGGTTTTTTTCCTCATTTGCTAACTCCAAAAACAGCAGCAGGAAAGAGAAGGGCCAAAAAAGGAGCACCATTCGCTGGAAAACCCAGCACCTGTGCATCCACCCCCATACAAAAAGATCCCAACTTTCTCAGATTTCAATCTCAACTCCATCACTCCCTCGAGTCTCAACTCAATGGGTTTCTCGAAATGGGTCCTCTTGCTTCTAATTCCATGCCTGTTCATCCCGCGATCATGTCTGTGTTCATCAAGACCCGGTTTGACCCCAGAAGAGCTGGCTCGAATCCCAGTGGAATTCCTCAATCTCGCTCAAAAGCCGGAGATCGTGGACTACATGGTGGGCATCAGGAGGAGGATACACGAGTACCCAGAACTCGGTTTCGAGGAATTCGAGACCAGCAAGCTCGTAAGGTCGGAGCTTGATCGGATGGGTATTCAGTATAAACACCCACTTGCTGTTACCGGTGTCGTGGGCTACATCGGAACTGGGAAGCCACCGTTCGTAGCAATTCGAGCTGATATGGATGCTTTGGAAATGGAGGTTTGTCAAAAGTTCGCTTTTTTTCTCCTCTTTTTCAAATCAGTTATACTGTGGAAAAGTACAGACAAGTCAACGTAAATACCTGATTGTGTTATGTGATGTGAAAGAAAATGAAAGGGAAGAAAAAAGGGGGGTGGGATTTGCATGGACTTCCAAGGATAATTGATCAAATAGTGGTCCTTGGGCTGAAGAGGAAGTAAAGTGGTTGACTTTTCAGAGAGATTTGAGCTGATTTACAATGCTTTGGTGAATTTGGCATGGTCGTGATTGATTTATGTGAATTTATAAACAGTTAGTTTGGCTGTTGTAACAGTGTGTTGGTTCACTGATTTATGTGAGTTACTAATGCTATTTAAGAGAAACGGAATGATGAGGCTTTTGGGTTGCAACAGGAGAGTGTAGAGTGGGAGCACAAGAGCAAAGTTCCTGGGAAAATGCATGCCTGTGGACATGATGGTCACGTTGCTATGCTTCTTGGTGCGGCCGAGTTGCTTCAGGGTCGTCTTGACGAGTTACAGGTTTGTTCTTTTTCTCTCAATGTACCTGGTTTGTAATCTTCCACCAGCAGAAGTTTGAGCTTTTGTTCCTATGGTTATATGGGGGATGTGTTGTAGTTTTGTATCAATAAATGCGCAAGATCAATCACCTACAAGGGAATGCAGTTTCACTTAAAATTAAAGGAAGCAGGAAACATGCTCCGATATCTCATGTTAGAAGATAGAGAGATATTTAGGATATTTTCTGACATCTCATATGGTACCTGACTATTACGCTGAGATATATTTCAGTGCTTACATTCACGACAGTTTTTGACCCACTTGTTCTCTCCAGTTGCTGGACTTAACTCTGAGTCTTTGACCAACGCTTGGAATTGATCTGGACACTACGGTACTCCCACTCACTTTACAGTACAGGTTTGCAGTAGTGAGTTAAAGATGTTTAAAACTAGAATGCGCTTTACACTGTGACTGCTTTGTGTGCTCTGCAAAATGCTGTTAAGCATTGGCGTGTAATAGAAGCTTTGAATTGTCCTCCAGGTGTTAGAATTTTACACGATCAGCAAATTGTTCTTTATATTAAACTCTAACAACATAGGATCGAGAGACAGAGCCTTTGCATGTGCACGCACGCGAGACTTCCGTGGAGAGGAAACCTATACCTTCCATTTTCTAGAAAATCTTTAATCTCTTTTGCAGATACACTGCCTTATTACCTGGAAAATTCATTTCTTTCTTTTCAATTTTTTCTTTTTTTCTGTGTACACTGCTCGTCTTCCCTTGTCTTAGAGCTGATGAGTAGATCAATTTTTGACCAGGGGACAGTTGTTCTTGTTTTTCAACCAGCTGAGGAAGGAGGCGGAGGAGCGAAGAAAATGATAGATGATGGAGCACTGGAAAATGTTGATGCCATCTTCGGACTGCACCTTTTTGTCAATTATCCTATTGGTGCAGTGGCAACCAGGCCTGGTCCTATTTTGGCTGCATGTGGTTTCTTCGAGGCAGTAATAAGCGGAAAGGGAGGTCATGCGGCGATTCCGCAGCACACAATAGATCCAGTTGTAGCGGCATCCAATGTAATTATTAGTCTGCAGCATCTCATTTCACGTGAAGCCGATCCAATGGATTCGCAGGTTCTCTCTCTGTGCAACAGAAAATTCTTTGCATGAGCTAATGGAGTTGTGAAATCATTTAATGGACGTTCTAATAATGATTTATGGAATAAATCTCTTCTTATGTTTCAAGATTGACGGGATTTAGCTTGTCCGATCCTCATTGGCAGGGTTGTGACTGAATTACTGGCCAACCAATCAGCATTTCAACTCTTAAGTGAATACGTGCAGGTGGTTACGGTGGCTAAGATTGAAGGAGGCGGCGCATTCAATGTGATTCCCGATTCTGTGACTATAGGTGGTACATTCAGGGTGTTTTCGATGGATGGCTTAATCAAACTTAAACAAAGAATCGAAGAGGTGAGATCCATCTGGTTTGCCTTATCTTCATCTCCGCTCAACTAGATGCCTTGTTGCTCTTTCATCTTCTGATTTATCCCCCCGTCTCAAAGTTATGTCTTCCTTTACCGTTTGAACACTTAGGGTCTACAGAGAATTCTTAAATCTTTGATAGCGTAATACCACCGTAAGTTACAATTCTATTCTATTTAAACATATGCAACAGGTCATTACGAGACAAGCAAGTGTACAGAGGTGCAACGCGACGGTCTCATTCAGTGTTAAGCCCTTCTTCCCACCGACGGCTAATGACAAAGCTTTGCACGAGCACTTCAAGAGTGTCGCACGGGATATGCTGGGACCGGACAAGATTCTAGGGATGGAACCCCTGATGGGTTCAGAGGACTTCTCGTTCTATACTGAGGTGATCCCAGGTTACTTCTACTATGTCGGGATGAAGGACGAGAGCCTAGGGAAGATGGAAGCTGCACACTCCCCACACTACAGACTTAACGAAGACGTGCTTTCATATGGAGCGGCACTTCATGCAGCACTGGCGACGCGGTACATCCTAGAGAACCAACAAAAGTCGGAAGCAGCAAAAGAAAGTTCTCATGACGAATTGTAAGGTGCTCGTGCTTTCTTGATTTGAACTTTGTTTTAAGCTTCTGAAAACTTCGACTGCCAGCAACTATATGGAGATTTATTATATATATGGCATTGCCGATTACTGAAGCCTGTCAAGCGAGGTTAGACATAGCAGGGCCGACTGCCTCGTCAGAGCGAACCTCAGCTCAGCCTCACTTCCTGGAACTTCCGTTTCGGGCAAGAAAGAATGATGAAACTCTTGTAACAGTAGTAAAATCCGGTCATTACCTTAAGCTTCATTCGATCGGTCTCAAACAATAAGTACTTAGTATCAACGCTCTCAATCAATAAGAACTTAGTATCAACGCTAACCGCACCTTTTTTCTTTTTACTTTTGGTTGTGTTTCGGTATTGCACGAAGACAAGACGACCTCGCCGCCACCGTCCGAGATTGGAACTGTTCCTGACACCTGCCTTGCGGTCATGAGGTCTCACCACCGGACAGCCATGCGTTTACATAATTGAGGTCGTTTAGGACATAAGAACCCGAGAGAGGTTCGTCCAACTGCCAGTATTTCCCAAAGAGAGGGTGTACTCGGCCCAATAGCTGGAAAGAAGTAATTGCAATTCCTTTTCGCCAAATTGTGCACGGTAAAACAACCTCAATCAGCATCCCAAATCAACTTTAAAAAACTACAAATTCAGCCCTCCAGCATGCCTAAATTCCACATGCTGGCATGCGACATTCCCAACACCAACCTAGCAAGCAACACTTGCCAGCTCCCGTCGTCGTCGTCGTCTGGATACATCCAAAAAAAGTTGAGAGGCCATCTCAGGGCAAGTCTGATGATTCATCATGCATTCTTCAATTTGCGCATGGTAAGCTTAATACCTACTAGTTTAGCTTTACACCTGGGTTGAGTGCCAGACCATATAAACCAACAGACTTTACCTTCTTCAATTCATAATGAAACTCATGAGTTCTACCAGACACTAGTCATTACCAAGGGCGAATCGGCATACGGCATCCCCCAGACATCCCAATGCTTTCTAGCACACCCATCTTCCTCCACATACACAAATCTTGCGGAACGAGAACGACCAATCAAAACACCAACACCAGCAGGGAAACAAAAACTAACATTATCTATTAGCTAAGTTGGTAGGCAAAACCTCAACATGATACAGTATCTTTCAAGTCCCCAAATTCAAAAGCATAACACAATCCAATGAAGAAACGAAAAACCCAAAAAAAAGAAGAAGAAAAAAGCCCATCTTTTTCGCAGAGACCTACACAGCTCCTCTCCTCTCTTCCTTTCGGGCTCCAATGAAGCCGCCTCACTTCTCGGACGAGTTGGGGCCCCTCTTCTTCCCAAAGCCAACAACTGCGCAGCACCAAGAATTTCGACAGAGTCAGGAATCAGTATTCGATCCACCGACCATCAAGAAAAAACGCAATCAGAAAAGATCAATCGGGGACGGGAGAAGGTCGCGGTCGTAATTACCGGCGGTGACGAAGCGGCGGTTGTACTGCATCCGCTTGTGGGCGCGGCCGCGGGGCTTCTTCTTCTTGTCCTGCTTCGCCACCTTCGGGGTCTGGCCCCTCACCTTACCGGCGCGAGCCAGGGATCCGTGCACCTTACCTGCAAAGAATACCAAAACGCGATATGAAAAATCACCATCGTGTCGTCCGCCATCGAAAACCCCTCCGATGACGAGGCTGAAATTCGAGCTTCGATTGCTTACCCATGGAGAAGTTTCAGAGAGAGAGAGAGAGCGATTGGCTTTCTGCCGGCGTCGTCGGGTCCGCGGTTCGTGTGCTGGAGAAGGGGAGACGAAATTAGGGTTTTGGATTTTATATGCGGGTCGCGTGGAGGACGGAGAGAATGAGTTGGGCCTGAAAGCGCAGGACATCCTTTATGGGCCTCACAGGCCCATTTCATGGACTACTGAGGGGATTTTCTTTTGTTTTTGTTTTTGTTTTTATTTTTATTTTTTTGGCATAAGAGACAGATTAGGTATTCTCGAAACATTTTGGTAGTCGGTGTTCTTTTATAAAGGAGAAATGCATATGGGAAACCGAAATTGGGAAAATTTCTGAGTCCATCAACTCTAAAAGCCAGAGCATCTTGATAAAAAAAAGGAGGATTAGAAATAAAATGAAGTCGCGTCTAAATTAGGACTAAAACAGAGAGAAAAAAGATTAGCGAAAGCATGAGCTTTTTACCCATGAATGCTTTAGATTCCAAGGATCTAATGATGTTTGCAGAGTCCAAAAAATGAGGATGCTGAAGGGAATCATTAACATAGAATAATTCGAGCTTCGAGCAGAATCAAAGTGAATTAAGAACTAAAGATTGTTGTTTAGTAACACAGTTTCATTGTTCTTGAACAAATTTTTATTTCAGAAATAGGTTTAAAATAGAAATTAAAAGAAATTTTATTTCACTTTTTTATTTCAGGAACAAAAGTGAGAAATAAAAACTTTAATTATTGCTTGTTATTACTCGATTACCCAACCGTCAACACCCATCGTTGGCCGCCTCTTACCGTTACTTGAGAGGTAGAAATTTTGTGTTATTATTAAAATAATTTTCTTTCAAGAATAGAAATTTTATATTGTTATTAAACGCATATTTTTGCTTACAAACTCATATGAGGAATAGAAATTGATTTCTAGAATAAAGCCAAGCTCAGGAGAAATGGCCCTTAGTAAGATTTAGTTTTAGGAAAAGCAAGCAAGTTCAATTTGCGGTTCTTTGCTAAACGGACACCTTCCCCTTTTCCTCTGCTTGCTTGGTTCATCTCATGCGTATTCTTGTTTTGCTTATGCACATGAAGCAACTTCTATTTTTGGTCGGTACATTAAGCAACTTAAGATGAATGTTTCTCGTTACTGCCTATCGTTTCCCAATTTTAACATCAGAAGCTCAGGGTCCAAATGCATCTTTTCAAAATAAAGCACAAGCATCGCCAACCGCAGCAGTGATTATCCAAACAAGTATAGGTGAAATCTTTGCAGAAATTAACCATATCGAAGAGCCCCACTTTATCATTCTCCGTTTACTCATGGCATAAGGCTCGTGAAGTCTTATGAGAGCGATATACTTCTCATTCAACTGCTGGAAAAGCATCAGACCCAACAAAACTTGGTGCTAAGAAGTCCTATAAGTATCAACTTCCTACAAGCGTCAGATACATGACAGAACTTTCAGATTCAACCAATGAGTAGCACAATCCCCACTGACAATTCAATGTTTGTTCCCAGAGAATTGTTCTTCCATTGCCGTCGTATCCGAGAATTCAAGCGAGGCCAGGGAAAGCAAAAGAGTCAAAGAAGCAGAACTAGAAAATTCATTCGACAGTGTTGCAAAAGAACAGTCGAGCAACTAATATGTGTGTGTCCCATAAGCTCAGATGATAAAGAAAATGCTCGACAAAACCGATATGCCAACAGAATGCGGGGATCAATACAATCAACTGTAGCAAAAAAATAAACTACTCATCATCATCCTCGATGATCTTGGTACCCATCCCCTTGATCCCCTCCGGTGGGATCTCGGCGACGGTGACGAGAGAGTAGAGCTCTTCCTTGGCGTCTTCGTCCTCGTTCCTCTTGCGAGCGATGCGGACCCTGATCCTCCTTGGAACGCTCCGGATCCCCCTGCTCCATATGTGCTTGTTCAGCTTCACATCGACTCTGACATCCGTGGTTCCCATGGCTTTCTGGGCAAACTTCCTGATCTCCTTTATGGCCTTGGGAGCTTTCTTCTTAAAGGTGCTGTTACCCAAAAACAAAGGGAGAACCTTTAAGACACATTCTCAGAGGCGGAACATAACTCGCCACAATCGCATTACCAATCAACAGATTCAACCATTTGCTGCCTTCTCTGTTCCTAGAAACTCTCAAAGCCGAACAAAACTTATGAATCGACATTTCATGTAGGAACTGAGATTTCAGGAGGTTTCACTCCTCAAGGATACTAAAGGGTGCACTGATGCTTGCTATCCAAGGAAAAACAAGACTCTACTCACAATACAAGATCTATACCAATTAGACATGCCAACCAACCAAGAGAGCCAAAAACAGGAAACATACATCACAAGATGAAATCCCAAACTGCTTTAATTAGATGATCGCCTTTCTTTCGGGTAGGAAAAGTAGATAACTATTCCTAAGCAAATGAAAACGCGCTTCGGATGGAACGCGATTTCCACCGAAATAGGCTCCTGATCAGTCTGGAAAAATACGTTCTCATTGGCAGAGAGCCACATCTTCTACACACTTAAACGAGGAATAACTACTGCAAATCACCCAGAAAAACAACAAACGCTCCAACTTGAAAAACCCGCCATCCATCAGCTTCGGCCCCTTTCGATACATACTAAAAATCCTATCTTTTCGAGCAATTCACGGAGCAGCAAATAAGCGAAACCATGGAGATAGAAAAAAAAAGGGGATTTTCTTTACCAGCCATGGAGGCGCTTGTGGAGGTTGATGGTGTACTCCCTGGTGACCACCTCCTCTTTCCTCCCCGACGACTTCTCCACCATCCTGGACGGCTCTCCTCGATTCGATTCGTCCGCCTGTTCATTCGACCCACCCAAAGAAATTCAGAAATCCGTTCTCAAAACCCGATTCCGAATTGGTAAATTTCAGGCGCTACTCGCGAAAAAGAATCGAACGCGTGAAACTACGGTTAGCAAAAACGCTTCGGTTCAGCTCGAGCTCTGAGCTGAGCCAGAGGAGGCGGAGACGTAGAGAGAGACCTTGTCTTTCAAGTTTCCTCTGCTCCTAAGCAACCGAAGCAAGAGAGAGAGAGAGAGAGAGAGAGAGAGAGAGAGAGAGAAGCTCTTACGGCGCGACTGAGCAGAGGGCGAAGCGAAGGCGACAGACTGGGAAGACGAGGAATGAGAGAGGTGCGGGAAGGCAGAATAAAAACCCTAGTGGCATTCCGTAATAAACCCACCAGAGCATGCCCCTTTCTGTAAATGCATTTCAGCTTAATTTAGAGCCGACATAATTTTTCCCTATAGAGTGCTGTTATCGAGTGCCCTTCTTACGGTTGTTAATTAAGCACACCTAATTGGAAATGTTAAAATTTTCAAAATACCGATTAGGCATAATATGATAACTGTAAAATAATTTCGATTAGTTGCTTAAATTGATCGGAAGATTGCGTTTTTTGATTTATAAGTTGAGGAAGATCTTGATGTCGGGGAAGAGCTTGTCGATGAAGGAAGGCTTATGGGTGAAGATGTCCAGATTGTCGGAGAAGTGGAAGTCGAAGCTCGAGCTGTCCTCTAGTTGGTGTGGTCACCTCCTACTGGTTCCAAGCAGAAATGGGAATGTGAATCTTTAATTATTTGGAAAAATTATGTCGACTGATACGATTGAAATTTGATAGTTTTTTTGGGTCGAATAAATTTGATAATTGAGTAATTAAATGAGAGATTGAAAACTTTTACTTGTTCCCTTAGGATTTGTTACTGCTTTTGTCCTAATATGCTAGTAAGTTCCCAAATTCACTTTGACTTGTCTTTAGTTTTGGCAAAGGTAACTCCATGGTAGTTTTGTTAATAACTTTTGATATAGATTTTCTTTTTTGAATATTTACTTATTATTAATTAGTGGCTTCTTGACGTGTTAGAAAATTTCATATCATAAATAATTTTCAACATCTCGATAGCTAGTAATAGGGGTGAGCATGGTCCGGGGTGGGCTGGTCCACTCCTTAACCCTAGGACTAACCCGCACAGTGCTAGTCCTCAATTTTTGGGACCGAGGACTGACCTTATTGAGCTTGAGACCGAGGACCGAACCGACCCAATGGGTTTGGTCCGGTTCCAGGGTCAATCCGGGACCAATCGATAATTTTTTATTTCATTTTTTATACTCTTTAAAAAAGCGATTGAGGACCGAACTAACCCAATATGTTCGGTCCGGTTTCAAGGTCAAACCTAAGATCAACCAATAATTTTTTATTTTATTTTTTGTACTCCTTAAAAAAGCGATTAAGAACCGAACTGACCCAATGGGTTTGGTTCAATTTTAGGATCAACCCAAAACCAACCAATAGTTTTTTATTTCATTTTTTGTACTTAAAATGGCAACTGAGAACCATACCAACCCAATGAGTTCGATGATGAGCGATGTCAACTAAGAAAGGCAAGCGGTAATGGTCAAGTGGGGTAAGCATCGAACATAATGAGTATCGAATGTCAAGCGGGAAGCAACAAGCCAAGCGAACATCGAGTAGTGAGCGGCACGAGTGACCCAAAGTGAGTGAGGCGAGTGTCAAGTGGTGAGCGGAGAGGTTGTTTTTTTCGATTTTGGCAAATTGAAGACTAAGATGACAAAATAAAAGAGAACGAATAATATATGATGATCCATAAAGAGCTGTTTATGCCTTTTTAGATGCTGTGAGGACTTATCACAAAAACATTTTCCTCTTTCGTAAATTATAACTATTAACACCGTAAAAGACATTAAAAATCTAAGTCATTAAAGAATAATATAAAATTACTTGAACTCCTCACTAAAGAACTGTTTAATATTGTTGACGCCGTTTATTTTAAGGTTTTCTCTATATAAAAAAGTTATAAGTAATATATTTGATATATATAGTCAGGGTTGGTTCGGGTTGGGCCGACCGACTCGAACTCTCGGGACGAGAACCAACCCGCACAAAAGTATTGGTCGGCGGAATTCTAGGGACCAACGATCGACCCACGTCTCCCTGAAACCGGACCAGGACCGGTAGGGTTGGGCCGGTTTAGGGTCGGTCCAGGGTTGACCCTGGACCGATGCTCACCCCTAGCTAGTAACTTGAAAAGTTACAACAATTACCCTGTGGAATTACCAGTTTTTCTAGTTATTTATTTATTTATTTATTTATTATAATCTAAACCCGTTTTTCTAGTTAAATTGATCCAGCAATGCACAATTTTTCAATTAAGGTTGAAATCCTTATAAGCAGAACCTCCGTCAGGATTGCAACTAGCAATTTTGGCCCATGCTATGCGTATTCTTTCTTTTTGTATATGATAATTTAATTTATACTTGGACATACGAAAATTCGTGTCAAAGTTAAAATATGTTTAGAAATCATTATATAAGATTAAATGGACCTTACTACGGCCAAATGGAGCACAAAAAGGCCTCATTCCTCAAAACCCACAAGGAAAAATTGCATGGATATCAAGGATCATTGAGGACTAAAGATTAGGATGATTAATTGGGATTCGATGTATAGATGGATCAATTAATCATTTTAATGGCAAGTAGAAAGGTCATTAAATTAATCATTTTTATGGCCAGAAGAAAGATCATTAATGATGGATTATTCACACAGCACGTGGCTCAATCAACGCGTAAATCAGAGAGGGATGTGGTCGAGCGATTGTCTGAAGTTTTCACCCTCATACAGCACCGACCCTCTAGTCAAACAACCGGCGAGGCCGATCAACACCGTCGAAGCAACAATCCTAATGCATATGTAAACTTTGTAAAACAGTTTCATCAGATAAATCTAATGATATTCAAAAGCAGCAGACCCGTAGCTGAAGATTGCGTCAATCGTTCGCCGGTACAAATCAATCTCTGGAGAATACGAGCAATTAAGAAATCTAAGTGATTTTTCAGAAGAATTCTTCAGTTGTCTTGTTCAGAAACGGTGGATATGTTGTTTAATGTTTCTGAGCTCGTAAAACAAGGGCCGATCAGATGAAGTAGGCTCGAAATGTGAGCTTAAAACCGCCCAAGTTCTTTCTATCAGCTAATGTTTCTACTCTTGTAAAGTTCGACATGTTGAATTATCACGAGCTGTACCTTAGTGAATGAGCTACGTCTCATGCGGAGCTACGTCCTATGCAGCATTTAGCTTGACAAAAATCTCCTACGAATTTGCAGAGCGGCGTGAGTATCTCCACAAACTCAGAGCCAAGACTGCCATAGCAGCGACACCTGCTAAAATCTGCATGAGAGCAAATTTTCCACAATTACTGCCTTTAAAAGTACAAGATAAACTCAAATGAAAGAAAAAAGTGATAAATGATGAGGAGCTTAAATCAATGCAACACTAGAAAAGGCACTCATGACTATAGTTTGCAAATGCTAAATATATTTTCCAAGTCCCGATTATGACGTTCGTTAAGGTACTTGCAGGACTGAGGACTGGCTGACCGATGGAGAACAGGAGAGGGTCGATCAATGCATGAGAATTTCCCAGGATTATCGTTGAAACAATTAATCTCTAGGGTGTAGCTAATTCACAAGTGGCGAGAAATGTCCAGTTAATTGCAACTGACCTTTGCATCTCTAGCGTGTGTGATCTGAGAGAACCCAAATAGTGATTTTAACATCTGGAGGCGAGACCTTTGTGGCAGCAAAATCACCACTGTGTACTGCTTCTTACAAGGAAAAGGTATTATTCTTTGTAATGCCGACTGGGCTGTTGATGGAGCAAGAGATTCTCTAACTTTTGAGCGTCCTTCATCTTGAACCTGCACCAGAAATGTAAAGGATGGGACGAGTCATTAGACATACTGTCAAAGCTGTCCCTCTTCTGCTACAAGATTAAGTAACATCATTATAGTAACATACAACACTTGTCCACGGTGTTTGGCAGGTTCTATATACGTACTGTGTTCCTCCACCAAATGATCTAAAACTTTCAGTTTGGTTATTTTATCATATTATCACAGCCACTTTTCCCCAAAGTTTATTGCACATGGATGTCTCAAAATTCAGTTCGCATGTGAGAGGGTATTTTAGTATTCCACATCACTTATCCACCGGGTATATATAGGCGTGCAGTCTACCTCTACCTAATAATTTAAACTTTTGGGATCGACTTATAGTTGTATATTCACTTTTGAACTTTAATGGAATGGGAAGGCAAAAATTTATATACTGTATACAACAACGACAGTCTTATTTATGCTCATACTTCTTTACAAATGTATCAAGAAGAACAGTCCAAGCAAGATTGTCCACTAATTTGCATATTTATGTTCTTTGATTCCTACAAAACCCCAGACCTTTTTTAGAACATTCAAAACGTCAATGAACAGATCCTGCACAGGTTCTGATTTTCACATGGATTTTCATGCCACATATCGTAGTTTAGTGCTACTTGACCAAATGAAACAAATGTGCAGAAACCGCACGGTGAGATGAATGATGCAGAATGGAAAAACGCCATAAAAAGGAAGAGGATGACCCCCGATAACTCACCTTAAATGAAGTGCCCACGTCTCCAGAATAAACTCTTGATTGGTAGCTGCGCAAAATTTTATCCAGCCAGTAATAGTTCTCCTGAAAAAGAAAAAAACCAGAAATAGATCAATGGTGAAAATTCATAAGGCTCCAATACACTGATAGATCATTATCATAAAGAATGCAGAATCTCCAAGAATAATTTCACTTTCACCTGCACTCCATCTTCATGAGCTCTTTGTTCGATCTCCAGAATTGTCAAAACATCCTCTTCTGATGGGCCTTGCTCTTGAAGACGTTGTATTTCATCCAAAGTGAGATCAACCTGTCAAGATACATTGCAAAATGAACTAAAATTAGGGCATTGACCTCATAGATCCGGCAAAAGCAAGAAAGAGAATTGAAATGGAAATTACCAGCTTCAAGGAGATTTCTGGATCACAAGAAAAATTAATGCTAATGTCACCACGTACATCGCCAGTCCTTGAAGGTCTATTACCGCCAAGAAATACTGTAACCCCAGTGGAATAGATCTGTATATAATGGTAAGAACTAAATGACAGCCACAAGAACAGACGCATAAACAATGTCTGCACAGCAAATACCTGCCCATGCTTGAAACGAAGAACCTGCATTAGCTTTGTTTCAAGAAGTTTGCTCAAAAATCCAATAGAGTGAATCTCCTCCACCTTCATTCACAATATGTTTCATGACCGAAGTACAAACAGAAATTGGTCAGAAAAGCATGGAAACCCCTCACTCCATAATGTGTGAAAATATCGATGACAAGGACCACATACCATTGTTCCATTTTTCAATTCCACAGGAAAGCAGATCTGGACAGAACACTGAGCTTGCACCATGGGACTCCTAACAACTTCTCTATAAGGGTATGTACAGTATCAGAATCCAGAACAGATAAATTAAGCTTTTTAGTGTATTAGAATTCAGAACAGGTAAGTTAAGCTTCATCATGAAGAAATTAGAGGAAGCCCATCCACATACTTCACTCCTACTGAAGCATACCAAATCGCTATTCCATATGAAAAGCAAGATTCAATGTAAGAAATAAAGGATGTTGAACATAGAGAACTGACTTTGAAGTATTCTTAAAGATATTAAGAGAGAGTGGAGTGCAAGGGCACTAGCTAAAACTAGAAAAAAGAAGGATAGCGTGGCCGGTGAGTGGAGATTTGACACAAGTAGCTTATTTCCAGACTCATTTCACAAAGTCCTCAATTCTTCAAATTTGAACAGTTCTCGGAGAAAAAGAGATCCTAATTTTCCCCCCTTCTTGTTTTGGTGGGAGGGGTGACATGATAACTAAAGAACCCACCTGACAATCTTTGTAGGAGAAGTGACTGGCAAGCCCTTGAGGTCATCACGACTATATCTTAATATTGGCTCAGGAGGCCTAGGAATTCCGCCCTACATGAAGATTCAGAACACAATTATCAGAAGGCTTTCAAATCTCCAGCAATCGAGAAATCGTAAGCTGGAAAAATTACTTACCAGATATTGCAAGATGAGAGGGACAGCAATTGCAGGACTGATACTGCCAACAATCACAACTGTAAAGGTTGATGGATCCTTAAAACAGCGACTAAAGTATTCACAGGCTCTTCTTGGGTCTACTCTTTTGAGGTCACTTATCTTTATGGGCTGCAGAGAAAATTTTTTGCTCATCTCTGACCTTGGAATAACCATCTTAGAATCAAACCGAGAAATAAAACCATGATGCCAGGCATACCCTGAAAAAGTACGAGTTTCCATAATTGAGCTCTCTCACACGGTTTACAAAAGCAGTATAAGGATCCCTCTCTTGAGCACGAACTGCTGCTTCAGCCATCTGCATGACAATTTTGACATCCTCTTCTCCCGGTTCCACACTGGTAGCAAATAGTTGATAAACAAGCTGCCAATTTCAAAATGAAGAATTCAATATTTAACACATGAACAGCAGTGTAACATGTAAAATGCAAATGCAAATTACTGAGTAATATTCAAAGAAACATGATAGCAAATTCCACATGTCGAAAAAGGGTATCCTCACTCAAATAAGTTCAAACTCCAGGCAGCTCGCTACTCAGTTAAGAGAATCATATCCTTGCAAGAGACATTGGATGAAAATATGGACATCCTATAGATTCTACGTCAGCAGATATTTAAATAGATATAAGGCTGCCCAAGTGACTACATATGATGCAAGCAAGGCATTGGCAACTCTTGCCGGTTAGGGTTCTAGAAGACTACCAAATCGAAATCATAGAAAGACTTAAAACACCCATCTTGAAATGAATAAGATTACAAGAAGATGCTGCTGTTGAGGGTGCCACATCGTCTTATCTAATATTTGATTCATAATTCGGTAACCTTTGGTTGTGGTAGGAGAACGCTACAGCTTATCTGTTCTTGTGACGATATAATACTACAACTCCCTTCAGATAGGCTATCTCCATGTGTGACTATATTTGTTTCTAATTTCATCAACAACTCCTAAGATGTCACCTAAAAATGAGAGATACTGTATTTATGAAGACTGTGTATCTACATTTTCTCTGACACTAGTGGTTGATCTGAATGTACAGATATAAAAAGATGCATAAGCCCAGTTGATCTGAATGTACAGATATAAAGTGATGGAGTATTAATCATTTATCAATAAACTGGTAATTGCTGTTTTTTAACATGCACTTCTCACCAATAGCACCATGTAGGTTTTCACAACTGAACAATTAAAAAGGAATTAGTACTAGTATACAGTCCAACCCGATTAATTTAGATGGATGTGAGAGACAGAGACAGAGAGAGACAGAGAGAGGGAGAAGGAGAGGGAGAGGGAGAGGGAGAGGGAGAGGGAAGGGGGGAGGAGAGAGAGAGAGAGAGAGATGTCAAGGAAAGTATGAGGAACACGGTTTAACAATGCAATGACAAGGAGATAAGCATACTAAAGAGATGGATTGAGGTTAGAAGGATGTATCTCTTCTTGCAGTCTAGCCAAACCTATGCTATTTAAATAATCAACAGAAAAAAGAATGGACAAATTAAGAACTACAGTTGATCCTTCAGAAGACGTGAATATGCAATTACTATATGTAACAATGACATGACTGGATTCTTCAGTCCTGACAATAGAATTACTGAGTCAAACCTGCAGAGCAGTTTCCAGGTCCAAAGGAGAGCAATCCCCAGAAAAAGACCTCATATAAGCTCCAATTTTTGTACCAACTTCAGCTCTCTTACCAGCAAGCATATCCATTAGTACAGAAGGTCTATAGCCATACACACCAATTTCTCCAGCAATTGTTGATCCCATAGAGCATGAAAAATATTCATTCTCCGATACTTCAGATAGACCCCCATATGAAAACCCAGTAAACAGGACCTATAATGCAGAACTATCAATGCATTAGATGAGAGAGAGAGAAGGGGGGGGGGGTGAGAGAGAGAGAATGCAGAAAACAAAAATCTGATGATATCTGCAAAATCTCTCATCATACATGATATGTATCAAAAATATGAAAAGAGAGAGAGAGAGATCCTCATTACACTTGATAATTAGATCTGTTAGCTAAGGAGTTAAAATTCGATATGTTTGCTCCATCAGATAACCCTTTGCACAGCCAACAAATCAGTTAGTTCTTTCATCTAAGCGAACAATGAACCAGTTATCACCAACATGACATTTTTTAATGCATATAAGTTCACCAGCATAACATAATTCAATGAGGAGGTTCATGAAGTAGGAACTAAAGCTTTTGATAATTTTAAACCTAAGACAGAAATCAACTTCCTCTAGCTTCCTGGAAAGCCAAATATTAGTACTGATTCCAAGGAAACAAGTGAGCACTGGCACCTTCAAGTTCAACTTGACTTTTTTTGTTCATGATCAATAGATTCTAGAGCTGAGAATCCTGCAGCAACAAAGGCTTAAGAAGATCTTTGAAAATTGCGTGACCTCCAGGACACAGAGAAGAAGGTTAGACTACTTACAACTAGCTTTCTCCAAAATAAAATGATTTTGAGTTGATCAAGCAACAGACAAACCTATAGCTGAACGATGAAAACCAACTGGAAATAAAATGATGTGAAGATGTATGTCAAGTATGCACTTGTTCAAGCATATGATGCCATGCTATATGCATGTGGTGTTATCATAACTCCTTTCTCCAGCCAAAGCCTATTTTCATCAGTTCTGGTAGAAAAGAAATTCTTAAAGGTGCCAGACACACATCTTTCCAAGAGCCCAAAGGTAGTCACATTTTATCTCAAGACCCAAATCTATATTAGGATTATAACCTTTAAATATTTTGACTGCTCTACAACTTAGCAGATAATACATGCATGCGCAGGGATTTAAGATAGCAGGACTGGTGTAATCCATGTTTTCTTTCTCTCTCTGCCACTAATGGCCCCTTCCTTGCAAGGAAGCATACATAATCTGATGAATGCCATTCATAGATTATGAAAATGATGGCTATTCAGAACACTATCATAACATTCAGGATGCACTACCCGGAGATAGTATATGTAAAGTACTCACAATCAGGAGTTAACAAGGCACAGAAGGCCAGACTTTACCTGGTCATCAAGGAAGTCAGTGCATTTATAACATACTCTCATCCCATTGGATAGGATCAATTCAGTGGCTCCGATGTTTGAGGATTCAAGCTGCTGGGTAATATAGCTGAAAAGGACATCCTTACAAGGTTAAAGTTTGAATGTCAAAGTTCAAATGCAAATGTGCCTGAAAGAATTGTCCAGCCAGATTGATTGAATAGCTAGTTGAGAGAACATGCTTGGCTATAAAGTTGACAGAAGAATAAGAAGTTCGAAGAATTACAAAATCAGTCTTAGGTAGTTTAACCCTGTTACAGAATCTGCATGATGCTTTTGCAGCAACATCAGCACTTTTCAAGATTCATAATAGTTGATCACAATGTTGTCTGTACAAATCACCCTTTGAGGTGTTTCCATGTTGATAGAAGTGGAACTCTAGGAAGATATTAATCTACAGAATACAGTTCATTCGATACAAACCAGGGAAATCACAATGGAGGTCTGAGGAGCAGCTGAATGATGTGTATAACTCCTTAAGAACCTTAGTTGTTAATTATATCTTGATTGGTTGAGGACCATAGTGGAAATGGAAATAATCATAATAACTGTAACCTGACAAGTTCAATACCCAAATACCTAGACAGGCACTAGTTAAGTTTTATGCCACAAATCATGAGCTAGGCTCAAGTGACAGTGATATCCCTAGATGTTCCATGAGTGATTTGCCGACCTCTAGTTTTATAGCACGACCATCTCAAAACCAGCAAGAAGATCTCCACACGCAGAATTATGAATATTTGAGGAATTCCGTTGAATCTTAATTCACATGTTCATTAAGCAACTCAGATGAAACTACATTTGGGAGAGTAAAATCCAAAACTGCCATTCACCTAGAAGAGAGTAAACAATAACTATATAGAATGAGATAGGAACATGGTCGGAGGATATGCATGAATTAGATGTAGAAAAGTTATGATTTTAATACATCCAAAGGCAAGTACAGGTACAAGAAGAGACTCTTGGCTGAACTTTACCCTGGATTTGGCTTCACGGGGACAATCTCTTCCGGAATAAGTTCTTCATCCCATGGTGGAATTTGTTTTGCCTCCTCTAGAGAATTGACCTTTAATACGACACTTCTAAGATCATCCACCTTTGCAGATACTTGAGGCTCAATGGCCTTAATGACACAGCTGCTCGAGGTAAGCAGCTTCTCCGCATATTTTGATAAATCTAATAATGAAATATCTACAAGTACGAAAGGACTTAGTCAATGCTCACAACCTCTAGTTTCTTTGGTCTGGAAAAGCACTAAACTACATTATATGGTTATGATTACTCACAGGGTAAGATAGTTTTCTGGAGTTGTGCCTCATACTCAATACCAATTACAGGCTCACCACGCAAAAAATGCTGCAGGTTTATATGTAAAAATTAATCATTTTTAACACCAATAAATATAAATAATGACGTTATCAAGATTATAGATCATGGAAATACTTGAATCAATTCATCTCGCAGGCTGGTTGATTGCATTTGATCACGCTCCAGATAAGCAGATTCTATCTCCGATAATAGCAAAGCTCGAACAATAGATATTTCGCGTTCTGAAAAACCATGGATCCTCACCCTTGCCACCTGAAACATAATTGTGGTTGAAGAACGATAAACAACAAAGAAGTTTATTAACCTAAGAGAAAATTGACCTCCGTGAGCATTGATTCTAGAGCCTCCATGGTCCCTCCTTCTTTGCACGATGCTGTTATCACGTAGGCCTTTAGTGGACGAACTAAGACATCTGAATCAGCTGAACATGAGAAATAGGGCGGATCATTCCTCCGAGATTGCTTGAAAAATCTTTGGTTTAGGGCATGAAGGAACACAGATTCTGTGAGCAAGTCTTTGTAGTCCTTCACGGTTTTTAAATCATCGGCTGGCATTTTGTAGCTGATCATTACGACACTCTGCACCAGTACACATCAAGCTTATGGAGTCATGAAGAAACACTTCCAGTATAACAAACAAAGGCTCATATCATGTACAAAAGAGAAAATTAAGCACATACTCACCCCAGCAGCTTCACGTTCAACAAAATATGAAAATCGAGGTTCGTCATGAGATGGAACTGAATAGGTAGGAATGGGTTGGAGGTCAGGCACTGCACCTTTCTGCCCAAAATGAGTCTTTATCATATCAACTACACTCTGTAATGGAGAAGAAGAGCTTTAGAAATCAAGGAAATATGGTAACTAAACATGGTGCTTTGGGATGGAAAGTATATGTATATAATGAACACCAAACCTGAGTGTCAGGAAAGTCTCCAACAGCTATAACTGCCATATGACATAACTGGTACCATTTCTGATAAAACTGCTTCGCAGTCTCAGCAGAGACAGTTCGAATCACCGCTTCTGTGCCAATAGGTAAGCGCTCTGCATACTGCAATTTCCCAATTCCAATAGTCACTTCGATGAGAAATCAAAGAAGAAATGTGGCTATGAACGGATCTTAGGCTTAGGAAAAGTGTTCGCTCTTGGCCTATGATGCAACTTCACCAAGGTAAACTTCAATTTCTCACTAGCCAATGTAACTTCCTCTGTAACTTTAAATGCCAACACTTTTGGGGAAACTTTCTTTTCCTTCAGTCGACCTTTAGAAAATTACAATCACCGGCCCATTTTCCAAATTCGAATCACCTCACAGTCCTACTCTTTCATTGCAGCTTCACTAAAAGACAAGGAAACAGAAAAAAAAAAATCCCAAAGAAGATAGATGATAAAGGGAAAGAGGATGCCCCACCTCAGAAAGAGTGGATGAAAAAGGCAAAAAGACATGCTATTTTTGTTGAAATGACTTCTATCCGATCGTCTATTAATTTGGCAAGGTAATAGAAGGCTACCACGAACTGAACTCAAAAGCGATGCAAAAACACATCCTTCGTAATTTCCACAAGCATGGCTATGAAAACATCTTTAAATTTGACCATCCTAGAGGCTAAAGCAACAAGACTTCTGTACCATTTTAGAAAGAGCTTAGAAATAAAAGAAGTACATTCTTCAAACAAAACTCTCTTTGGATGCGGTAAAAAAGTGCAGCATATTAAATAGTCACTGAAATATCAGTAAAAGAAAGATAGAAAAAAATGGGAATATGCCTTTTTTTTTTACTTGGAAATACCTTTGAACCTTCCATCAACAAAAGCCAATGAGCATCCTGCATTCTTCCAGTTGCATTTCTGTTACTTCTGTATTCTTCTAAGACGGCTCCTCGTTCTTTTTCCAGATCGTCTTTTGAGACCCGAACCTGAAGTCCACAATTATTAATGCTGAACACATCAAGAGAGCCAATAACTATCAAACTGCCAAGTTTTGTCGGTACCTCAGAGCTGAACTCTGCCAAAATAGAGATAGCCTGAGACAGTAGCTCAGGCTTGTCAACAGGAACAAACAACTCGTATATGGTCTGATCAGCAGATGTTACAGCATTTTGACACGCACCGAATTCTGCTCCGATACTCTCTAGGAATTTCACGATATCATGATTGCTATATCTGTTAGTGGCACTGAAAGCAAGGTGCTCAATTATGTGAGCAACTCCAAGCTCATCATCCTCTTCCAAGACTGAGCTGCCGCAAAACACAATAGGTTATCCTCTTTGTCAAACCAGGGAGATGTTTTACCATAGAAATAAGCAATGCACGAAGTGTAACTAATGGCTAGATAAAAGACGGCCCCCATTGTTTCTCTTTAGTTAAGAACCGAAACTGGCAATGAAGGTGGAATATCCTAGACTGTCATCAGGTTCTGTAATCTGAGTCTGTAATGGTAGCAAGACTCAGCCATTTCATCATTGGCATAAACAAAAAATGCTGACAATATGAGGGGTCCACACCTACCACACGTGCTTCAGGGTATGAAAGACACACAAAGCCGCATTGCATGTGGTCTCCATGCCAACTACTCTGATATAATCGCATGACAATTGGGCTTAAAGACATATCACCTTAACCACAAGGTATTCAGGCATTGGTTTTGGTCTGAGTTTTGACTAGTATACCAGACGACACATACCGACACTTAATATACGACTCAGATAGATCAGTCACAAGTTCGGACTGCTTGTCCGTGCAAATATGTTAATGACCCGACCTTACTAGCACGAGCCCGACAAAAGCATCTCCTCACGGGAGAGTGACAGTTTCATCCACTATCATTGCATACAGATTTTCCAAAAGTAGCGGCTAATCTCAAACATCCCACCATTTTTCCATTCCTACAAAGTACACATTCTGTTTCCCTCATCACATGATTCTCTTCATCACAAGACGAAATTCGCATCACCCGGGACACAAAAAAACCCCTAAACATCGAAAGCAGTCCTTCCGTCGACGCTACTTCGCAATTTCCATCCTACCTCGCCATATCTCATTCGCAAACCGATTCCACTACCACATTCCAACGGTTCACTCGGCAACTCCGACTCGAATGCAACGCTCGAAGCTCACTCCAAGCTACCAACACACCTTCGATCTCGACCCTCCCTACCCGATCGTAATCGCCTCCTCTCATCCGATACGATAACAACACCAAAAAAAATACAAAAAAGAAGCTACTAGGACAGAGAGCGCGCGCGAGCTCAGGGGGCTGGTTTGCTCACCCGACTTTGACGACGAGGGCGAGGGCGGCCCTCATTCGGGGCTTGGAGTTGGGGCGGACGTAGTAGGTGAGGCCGTTGGGGAGGCGGCCGTACGCGGTCCCGAAGGGCTGGTCCCCGAGGGCGTCGCCCATGTCGACGGCCGCCAGCTTCAGCGACCGGAAGCCGTGCTTCCGCCCCAGCTGCTGCGACGTCTCCGCCGGGAGCAAATCCATTCCCTCTCTCTCTCTCTCTCTCTCTCTCTTCGCACTTTCTCTCTCTTCTCCGTGTCGCGCGGGGACTGGCGACTCTTCTGGACTGTCGTTGCGGGGAGGAGGAGGAGGCGGATTGGGAGAAAAAACGGAATGGTGTTTTTGCGTGCTGGATTTTGGCTTTTTATGGTTTCGCTACTCGAAACGGGCATGGTATGGCCATTGGCCGTGATGACGTGGGAGAGAGAGGACAAACTATTTTTCATTTTCCTTTTATTGGGGGCCTTTTTTTTTCCCTCATTCCTTTTATATATTAAAGCCACAAAAAACATCAAACTTTGCGTCCTATAATATATTTATCATAAACTAATTTTTGTACTACCAAAAGCTGACAACTTGTATTTTTACGTAACACAAAAAATCTCAAATTTTTACTTATGTGACACATTTACCTTAAATTTTTTTGTGACACTAAAAATCCTAAACTTTTTTTTTTTAAATGTATCGTACAAATACAAATTTGGAGTTTTTGGTCTCATAAAAAAAGACATAGGTACAAGTTTGGGATTTTAAGGTTGCAAAAAAAGTTTTGGATAAATGTATAACAATGGACATAGTTTAGGGTTTCCGATGGTTTTACCCTTTTTGGTCATAACAAAAAGAAGAAAAAGAAGAGTTACGGAAATTTTCAAATTGAATCATAATTACTTCACAATGTTAATCAACTTATGACCTCTTAAAAAACGGACAGCTTCTTTATCACTGGGCCAATCGGCTTTCGGATAAGCCACGGTGTAATAAAGACTCGTTAGAAATTATTTGATTAATCAATTTGTGGATCGTGTGACTCCATCCTCGCCATTCCATTGGTGAATTTTGCAAATCGGGTTTGACCTTAAATCTTCCGGTTACTTCCAATGGCTTAGGGTACAACATAAACTTGGATAAATAAGTAATCGTGATCTGAGTATTTCTTCTGTTGACTTTGACTTTCTTTGTCTAATCCCCACCTGAGAACTTCGTCAATTGCCGACTCCATTACGTTACCTTGACTAACAATCGCTCCTGCAATTTTCATACTAAATCATGAATCTAATAAGCATTTCATCCTCTTCATCTTGATGCATCTGTAAGAATCATGACCCGAGGAAATGATTCGGAAATGATTCGAGTCGTCTATCGTCGGTTTTGAAAAACTTCTTGATGAAATCCATCCTGTGTACTTTGATGGTGCAGTGATTTGCACGCAATTCAAACGCACATGTCCGTTTCTTGATCCCTAAGCAAGAAAACGCCTTAAGAATCGTCTCCGTTACATGGGTCAATAGTGTTGCACGCTCCACTTTCGTTTGAAAAATAATTTTTTTGCTCGAGGAGAATCATAATTTGCTATTTTCACTTCACGCATGCGTCGATTTAGTTGATGGGAATGGTAGAGGTGCATGGACCCTACCGTCTAAGGATTTCTCGAAAGCAAAGGGCACGTATTGTCTTTTTCAACCGGGGAAATGTCGGAAGAACTCGTGCTACCGGTCAATAAAAGGGTGGCGTGCGCTTCAGGTGTTGTTATGTCCTCCCTCTCATCTGTTAAAACAAATCTGAACCTGACGACTGACGATTCGATGCCGGTTACAATGGTAACGAGTTTAGGAGATATAAAGACCCAGACACGAGAGAGACAGAGAAGTTGAACCAAGAGACAGGCACTTGAAAATGCCAGGACCGCGAATGCAGCACCTTCCCTAACTTACACGAAGGTTATAAAAACAGGAAATGATCTACCTCTAATGAAATTGGACCCAAAACTAGGGATTAAGCATAAGCAAAACTATGCTGTCATGATCCGCAAATCGCAGCCTGCAAGGGTTTCTCACATCATAAGCTAAAAGGGCAATGCCCACCTCAGTCAATCTACAGGACCTCTGTTAATTCCATTCCAAGGGCTACAACATTTGTATTACATGACCTTTTTTCTGTGATCATTTCTGAGATACCTTCTGAGCGATCAGCTTGATGTCCTTCAATCTTTCATCGATTAACTGCTGCAGCTGCTCTTCTTGCTTGTTCTGGTTGTCCTCCACTTGGATACCATTAGCTTCACCGCCTGCTTTTGCCCTATGCATGACGAAGGACATCTCTGGATCAAAATCACTTGGTACTTCAATCACTTTCTTTCCGGCAGTCTCAGAGTCTTTTCCTAAAATGTCTGCCCTGACACGGTTTGAAATGACGGAAAAATAATCCTGTATGCTCTTATCGGCTGGATCAAGCCCAAGATAGACTAGAATCTCCCAACATTGAAGAAACTGTTTCCTGTTGATTTTGAAACGCTTCCTGGCATCCTCAACCACACTAGGAGGAGGCAACAACCGAGGAATGTAGGTTTTCTTTGATAGTTTGCCTTGCTTCAACTGAGATACTGTTGAATTTACCGCCTGCTGGACTTTGTCAAAGCTCAGAAGCCGTTGCACATCGATACATGTTCGCAAGTGTTGAAGATTATCCACTGGCTCTTCTATTGTGAAGTCATAAACATCATCAGCTATTGCGACATTGTTAAGCACCTCCAGGAGATAGCGGCCATAGCCTTTGCGCTGGTAAAGTGGTAATACTAGAATCTGACATTGGCAAAAGACCTAGTGAGTAATACAAACTAATTGATCGGATTTACATGCTCTTCTAAAGCACTGAATACTTGTCTTCTTTCTTATAGTTAACCAAGATGACAGCAAACCTGACCAAGCCGCAGTCGCGAACTATCAGGATAGCGATAGAAACGATATACAGCAGCAAAACCAAGAAGCCTATCATGAAAATTGCCTTGCTGATCACTTGTCTTCTGAATAAGAAGATATAGCTCCCAACTTGAATCCGTTACATCAATAGGATTGCTACCTGATTCATAAAAAAAAAAAAACCCTTGCTCAGAATCAGAAATTTCTACCGTTGACATATAATGCAACACGCATTCCGAAATAACCCATGAAAAGTCAATGAATTACCGTCTACAAGAAGCAGAACAAGAGGGACCAACCGACTATACAGGTGTCCTGCTGTCATATTGCCCATCAGCATGCGCACAGCCTGACATGCAGGAAGAGTCAATTTTATGATTCTTAACTCCCTACCATGCAAACAGGGGGAAAAAAAAACAAAGGAACACCGAATGCATCCGACAAAGGAAAGATGAAAAGGCAGAGCAGGAGAATGAAAAGCAGGCTCCTCTAAGAAAACTCTGTCAAGTTTATCAGATTTTAAATGGGCAATATAAAAGTCCAACTCCCTCCCAGGTCCCTGGGAGAGAGAGAAGGGCACGACAGACATTGACTTTCACAATTTTGACTAACCACCAGCCTAATGATAAGGCAAAACACACTCATTTCTTCTTACGCCTTACTGACATTCATAGCACAACCAACAGAATCAAATATGAGATTGCTCAGAAGAGGAGTTTTGCTTCCCTTGACAGGTTCGTATGTAACAGGATAATCTCAATTAGCAACAGTAGGAAATGAACAGATTCATTAGGCAGCTTTTACCTATTAAAAAGCATAATGAAAGTTAATTGTCATGGTCATCATATTATGCATACACAATAATGTATGAGCACCGGAAATAGAAAATTTCAATGAACACGTGTTTAAACGAAACACATCCTATGTAAAAACTAATAGCACGTGTAATAGTAGTGAGCATCAGAGTTTAGAGAATCAAACCCACCTCAACATCAGAACCAACTTTTAGATTACTAATGGAATCGTTGACATGACCATCAGAGTGTTTATGCTTTAAAATCTCCCCAGCTGAAACTGTAGACCTGAGAAAAGTTATATTGACAAGAGAACTTAACAGATAACCAAATAAGACACTCAGTAAACCAGAACTGAGAAAATGAACTTCTGGTCTTCAATTCCCCCCCACCCAACCCCAAAAAAAAAAAAAAAAAAACGTGTACCTAATAAATTGGGTCTCCTTGGAAAAAGTTTGAAGGAAGTCATCTTTATTATCCACGAGAGTTTCACCAAACATATTCTGATTCAAAGATCAACCAATCAGCAGCTGTCAAGGGGAGATTAAAAAAAAAATAGTTTGACCAGTAAACTTGGTACCTTAAGAGCAGCGTTCAGATCTGTGATTCCTTTTCCTCCCTTGAAAAAATGAAAACCACAAATACAGCATGTCATCACTAATAAACACAAGGCCAAATTGCAAGAAGAAAGCATGATTATCCCACATGTCTATCGACAACCCAAAAAAGTACAATGCAGAATTAGATGGAGTACTTACATCCGATTTGCTCTCAAAGGCAATCTCTGCATATGCATGAAATGATACACAGCTTACCCAGACAGATATCTGCACCGATTGCAATAAGCATTAAATGGAGTCACCTTCCACTATCTAAAACTAAAAAATCACACAACACATGAACAAGCCCAAAGAATCATATAAATGCAAATATTCTCCTCGTGAACCAGGAAAGATGATGCTGCAAGAATAATAGATCGAAGAATATTTCTCCTTCTCAATATATTTACTTATGTCACAGCAGCAGTTAACCAAAATAATCCAAAGCATATTAACTAGAAAAATCACTGCACTTCAAGCACAAAAAGTGACTGCAATGTCCAGGGTCTTCAGTAGCAGATATAGACTATAATTATCTCACAGCTCATAAGAAGGAGCAGCTTGTCAAGCAACAATCTACTTGACTATGAATGTCAATATAACAAGAAAATCACAGCATGATCGGGAAAAATGAAACAAAAGTCGAACCCTCTACAGGCAAAGCAAGTTATCTAGTAAGTGGAAAATAAAATGCAGGCAACTTATACATTTTCACACAAGATAGAACACACAGTGTCGTACATTTAAATTATAATCCCTTACCTTCAATCCTTCGTATCCATAGATTTTTCCATCTTCCTCCTCAAAGAAGTGACTTAAGTCAACTGGATCAAGGCAGAAGCTATCTGGAGCCCCCACTTCTTCTTCCCTGGACACTACAAAACCAGCAACAAAATTATAACTAAAGCACAAATGCAGTCGAGACACATTTCAGACAAAAACGCTCATGACCTAGAAAAAGGAAAAAGCAAGCGACAAACAAAGACAACATAATCTCATGGTTAGCTGAGCCTCTAAACCTAGACACAGTTCTAAACTTAGTAACTATACAGCATAGGAAAAACCAGGGTACAGCAGGCATCTCGACTACCATGTTAACATAGCAAATACAGTTAGCTCTAGTTCGACTGCAATCACGACACAACAGGACCCAAAACGGAAAAAACAATGCCGACCTGACTGGAACTAACTACACAAGACCAGCAAGTAGACCTCACCATTTCAGTCAGTCAAACTTAGCTTGGATAGAACTCTGCAATCTGCATATTTTGTCACAAGAAGCTTTTTTTTTCTCTTTCGCAGGAAGCCACAGCTACCGCAATGACAGACTAAAGTCAATTAAATCATAAATCTCAATTTCTATATCACCTCCTCCCTTTCCTTTACTTCTTCACGAATTTAGTCAATCACGCTATGAAACAACTCGTGACTAGCTCACTCCACTACAACGCACACAAAAATTTCAACTAATTCGAGCCGCCGCTGCCGCCAAGAAAAAGCCGAAGCGGCGACGGCCGGACGCGCGATCTTGCGGAAATACTCCGCTGGAAACTTACCGAGGTACACTTTGAAGCAGCCGTTCGGGTCGACTCCAGCATCTGCGCCATGAAAACGAGGGACGCTGAGCGCGCTAAACAGACGAGAATTTTTGTTTTTGAGGAAATAAACTAGGCCGGGAGGCTACAACAGTAAAACGATTGAGAAATCGAACGGATGAAAAGGCTCGGGGAGGAGCCGGCTCAGGAGATTACCGATGCCGGAGAAGCCGACGCGCCGCCGCTTCTTGGGCTCGGCCGCCGGATCGGGGGCGGTGCTGTGCCTCTGCGCCATCGTTAGGGTTTCTCCGAGCGGGAAATGGGAGGAGGAAAGGCGGGAAATTGCCCAGAGAGAGAGAAATAGAGAGGGAGGGAGAAAGAGGGGGAGACGTTGAGCGAGCTGCTGCGATATAAAGAAGTAGCCATCGGAGTCACGTGTTCTGCACGTGCGTTGAAAAGAAATAGGTTAATTAAAATTTATTGAAATCTTGACAACCGACTGGGCGTTTGGTCTAGTGGTATGATTCTCGCTTTGGGTGCGAGAGGTCCCGAGTTCGATTCTCGGAACGCCCCTCTCTTTTTCTTTTTTATTTTTCTTTTCCATTTTTTTTTGTCTTTCAATTTTTTTCTGTTTTTTTTTTTTTTAGCAGAATTTCTGGAACTCACTTTAGATTTCTCTCTCTCTCTTTTTGCATTTCCCATTTTTTTTTGTTCTTGTTTTTTTAGCAGAATTTCTTGAACTCACTTTGCGCAATCCTGCCATGTCATGCTGTTGATGTATGAGAATTCAGGGTAAAATTTTCGACCAAATTTTGCTTTAGCCAGCACCAGGATCAATACTAAGAACTACCATTAAAGCTCCATTTCTTGTGGCAATTTATCTGGTATAGAAAGCTGAGTAGATGATATTGATGCCGTATATTTGCCGTCACCCACAACAATGTTGATCAAGCGAAGTAATGCGTCGAACATGACGATTGATCGGGATTATTACTCGGAAACCAAACACGGAGACCAGGTAGTGTAGATTAAAGAAATTGACATGAACAGTCTTTTATTCAATGAACAAGCCTCCAGAGCTGATTGAAAGTACTCAAAGTCATAAACACAACAGCCTCACAGTCCGCATCAGATACTATTTTGATCCGTGCTGTAAATTTGATCGAAGGGCATCAGTAGATGCGCCTGTAGATTGTCATCCTATCGCCCAGCATGACTTGAGATATATCAACCCGAGGATCACCCGCTATCATCTCATTGAACTTGATCATGTCCTTCCATGCGAACTGCCTTGCTGGGTCGATAGAGGATTGGTCGGACGAGGCGATGGTGCTGCCCCAAAGAGTGTTGTCATACATGATCACGCCCTCGGCCCTCAACCTCAGCAGCCTCATAGTTTTTAGGTTAGCACGGTCAGCATCGACAAACGCAAAGTCAAGGTGCTTTCATTCTCTTGCTGACACGGAAAAGAGAAGTGGATGAGATTGCCAGAACAATGAGCAACATCTTGTTAATTACAAATCCAACCGGCACTCATTAAGGACAGTACTAGAATACTTTGCGATGACATATTTATTATGTAGACATAAATTAGTTTCCAGGAATACGACCAAAAAAGGAAAAATAGTTTCCAGGAATAAAATTTACAATAGATTATTTGTTTCTGTTACAATGGAAATGTATACATTGCCGATAATAAGAGAAGCTGAATTTCTGCAACATGATAATTGTGCAGCGGCCGGTAGCCCCTTCTCGTAAATTTCATGGTTAATTAATGGTGATTTGATTAGAATTTAAGCAGGTTATGTGTCAAATTAGGACACGTTCAAGAAGTCAAGGTCTTGGTCGAGTGCCTAATTCCAAAGTCTCTAAGGTAATTGAGTTTCATTTTCATGTACATGGGTCGTCTACACAACCAAGAGAAGTCTTGGTCTTCTGTTGTTTATGTGTTGTTTGATCTTTAAATAATGTGAAGGAAACATCAATTTCTAAATTTGCCGTCTTCAACTAAAGAGAAACGATCCTCCAAATACGCAGCGAATTTCCTTAAAAAGCCATGCATTCATGGTAACAACAACGCATTATCACTCATCACACATTTTGAACTTACTAAAAAGACGGAAAAATAAACGACCGTCTGATAAATGCTTCTCACTACTTGGTAATTGTTACCTAGGAAGATTTTAGCCCAGCTAGTATAAAAAAATTTAAGATGACTTACAATTGCAAGGGCCACATACTTCATGATCTCAACCACGTTCGCCAATTTGCGGCATCATTTCATCAACCGACTCTTCACTTGGTGAAACTTATTTGCTTGTTCTGGGACAAGTACCTGATGATCCTTGTTTTTCTTGTGGGCTTGAAGAATTTTCTGTTGATCCACCTTCCCACCATACTCCTCGATTATTTCCTTGGAGCTGCGCAAGTGAGATTGAATAGAAGGGCTTGGCCAACGCTAGTTTTGGAGCCATAAAAGCTTCCGAAACTTGTTTCATCGTGGGCCGCAACTTTGGATTGCTATTTAAGCAAGCAAGCGCTAGAGAAACTACCAGAACGATACTTCTTGCGATAGAATTCTCTCTTGGGATTGGCAAGCGCGGATCCAATATTTGATGTAGCATAATATCTTCTCTTAAGAGAGTGGACAACATTAAGATGATCTCACCTGGATGCTCACCCATTATTATTTCCATTGCTACCACCCCAAAGCTGTATACGTCACATTTCTCATTGACGACCAAAGTGTAAGCGAGCTCTTAAAAAAAACAAAAGGTCATAGATTAGATGAGGGCTCGAAACAAAGTTCACAATCTTAGTTAGTGCATTATCAAATGATAAATATGTAAGTATGCTGAAGCATCAACATGTTATTACCACATGGGGTGTGTTAAGTATATTGATCTAGCTATGTGCCTCTAGTAATAACATTCCACAAAAATATGGACGATTGTTGCTTACCTGGTGCTATATATCCACGGGTGCCTGCAATATTTGCAGTGAGATTAGATGAGAAATTAGGCTCTAGGAGTCTTGCTGTGCCGAAATCTGATAGAAAAGCTTGCATATTGTTGTCTAGCAAAATGTTGTTGCTAGATATGTCTCGATGAATGATTGGCCGAGCGCAATCATGGTGCAAGTAAGACAAGGCATGTGCCATATCCCATACAATGACGAGTCTTTTAGACCAGTCTAGTTCCACCGCTTCAACGTCATCGCTGAGAGCACAAAATAGACTCCCCCTTTCCATGTACTCATAAACCAAGAACATGCATTGCTTGTGTAAGCAAAAACCATGGAGCTTAATTATGCTTCTATGACGTACTTCAGTCAAGTGCTTCACTTCATTTCGGAAGCTCTTGTCGAAAGATGAGTCCTCCGCTTCATGACAATGAAGTTTCTTCAATGCCACAATTTTTCCATTAGGCAATCGTGCTTTATAGACACTACCGTATCCACCAGTTCCAATGCAATATTTGATGTCAAAGTCTTCTGTTGCATTAATTATGTCTTCATATGCAATTCTCCCATCATAATTCCATATTGACAAGAAATCTCCATTTTTTTCTATTATCTCTGATTGAGTGCTCTTCATTCTACGCTGAAATACGATCAAAGGCCTCAAAACCAAATATAAAATGAATGATATAGCCACCAGTGGTATAAGTATCGTCACAAGCACAATCCGAGACATTCTTCTAGAACCATCAGTCTTTTCCAAACCTTCATTGCCTATGAAAGCCCCATAAGGAACGTGGGCCAGGTTATCTGGAATTTTTCCCGTGAGATAATTATACGACAAGTTGATGTTATCTATGTGACCAAGAGTCATAGGGATTGTCCCCCAAAGTGCATTATAACTCAGATCCAGGTGGATTAGACTCTTTAGATTTCCAAATTCAGGAGGGATAGGACCTTGGATTTTGTTATCATGAAAGTCAATTACTTCTAACGTGGTGAGGTTTTGGAGACACGGAAAGAACTCACTGTTTAGCCGATTGTGGGACAAGTTGAGGTGCCTGAGCTTTGGGAGTGCACATATTTGAAGGGGAAAGTTATCATAGAAATCATAATCATGCAGCCCAAGAAAGGTCAGGTTGGAGAGTGAAAATAAATTCATTTTGCTCCTATCAAATGTGTAGTTGGGTTGCTCTAGTTGTATTACGTTTATTTTGACAACGTTTCCGGAGTCGTCGCAGGAAATGCCAGGCCACATGCAATATGTTAAGGAAATGTTGCTTGTAAGGGGGTCAGGCCACCACCCACTATAACGAAGAGCATTTACCTGTGTCCTCATGGCAGTATTTTCCAAACCTTCATTGCCTTCGAAATATGCATAAAAAACATTGAACAGATTTAGTGGAACTTTTCCCGTGAGATGATTGCACGATAAGTCGATGTACTCCAAGTTGACAAGCTTTTGAAATTTAGGAACTGAACCATGAAGAGAATTGTTTGTAAGATTGAGATTGCTTAACATGACCAAACTCTCAAGTTCATGAGGGATATTTCCCGAGAAGTTGTTGAAGCTCAAATCCAGATAAGTGAGATTCTTCAAATTTCCTATTTCTGATGGAATGGGGCCAGCAAAGGAGTTTAAGCTTAGCATCAACACAATCAAGCTCTTCAATTTACCTATTTCTGATGGGATAGATCCACTAAATGTGTTCTCTTCCAGTCTTAGATATCCCAAGTTTGTCAAGTTCCCTATTTCCGAAGGAATGGTTCCGTTGAAGGAGTTCCCTTGCAAATAGAGTTGCGCCAAGTTCTTCGATTTCACTAGAGTTGTAGGGATCATACCATTTAGCAAATTGAAACTGAGATCGAGGTAGATCAGCCTCTTCAAATTACCCATTTCCAATGGGACAGATCCACTGAAGAAGTTCCTTGTCATACTTAGATTTGCCAAGTTCGTCAAGTTCCCTATTTCCGATGGGATAGATCCACTGAAGGAGTTCCCTGCCATACTTAGATATGCCAAGTTCGTCAAGTTCCCTATTTCCAAAGGAATGGATCCATTGAAGGAGTTCCCTTGCAAATAGAGTTGCACCAAGTTCTTCAATTTCGCTAGAGTCGTAGGGATCATGCCATTTAGCATATTGAAACTAAGATCTAGGTAGATCAATCTCTTCAAATTTCCCAATTCAGGAGGGATTAGACCGACAATTTGATTATCATGAATGTCAATAACTTCTAACATGGTGAGGTTTTGGAGACAAAGAGGGAACTCACCAATTAGCAAATTTTGGGAAAAGTTGAGATGCCTGACCTTTGGGAGTGCACATATTTGAAGAGGAATAATATCGGTGAGGTTATTACCACATAGCCGAAGAGAGCTGAGATTCGGGAGTAGGGAGTAATTCATGCTACTCAAATTTCTGGTGAACCAGTAGCGGAAGTTGTTGTCTATATGTGGTATGTTTATTTTAACGACACTTCCAGAATTGTCGCATGAAATGCCAGGCCATGTGCAATGTGACACGGAAGTGTTGCTCGTAATGTAGCGAGGCCACCACCCACTGCGACGAAGAGCATCTGCCTCTATTTTGGTGGCAAGGGCAGGGAAGTTGTGGGAGAGAGCCAACGCAATAACGATCCATGTAGCTACAGTCATCAGCTGGCAAACATGTAAGTCGATGGGTTTGCTTACAAGATTCATGCTTGAGAGAGAGAGAGAGAGAGAGAGAGAGAGAGAGAGAGAGAGAGAGAGAGAGATGGAAGAAGGGAGATCCATAAGAAAATAACTTGAGCGGAGAGCGATTCAACATAAAGACTTGGATGTCTCCCCAAGTCTCCCCAAGACAACATTATGATGTGGTCATCAAACGGTGGGGCCGTAGTTTTAGTGCAGATCCAATTCACACTTTGCATTCCATGAACCATGCTCATGAGATCCCACTGAATTTTAACTTTCTAGATAATCTCGGTCTCACATGTAGTACTTTTTTGTGTTTGAATATTGTTGTGAAACACATGTTACTTTAATTTGAAAAAATATTAAAAATATCATAATTTTTATGTAACGCTCACTTTAATCTGAAAATATTTTGAGCGATTAATTGAGTACTACATAAATCGAAAAACGATCATGTAAGTGTCTCCAACGATAAATTCCAACAATTCATCCCACGTGGCATTTTAAATTAAACTTTGACTCCCACGTGTTTTTTTTTATGAGAGATATTGAAGTCTAATGTGAAATATTCTTCGTCTAATTGGGCAAAATGAACAGAACAATAACGCTTCCTTTAAAATTGGGGAAATTTCTCTCTTTCTCGCTGAAAGAGCTCCGTTTCTGCAAAGCAACGCTCTATTTTCTCCATGGAGAAACAGAGTTCCCTGTTTTAGTCTCCTGTTCGTCTTCATGAGCTCCAATTCTCGTTCGGAGCATCTAGGGACAACGAAGCTCCAAGAATGGGCGAAAAAGAGACGGGTCCTTCAAGCTCGGGGGAGGAAGAGGAGGCCTTGCAATGAAGATGAGGCCATGAGTTTCAAATTCAAAATTTTACTCTGAACATTACGTTTGACATTCCAACAGGTGATTTTCGTGGCAAATAATCCTAGAAAAGACCAACTATTGGAGTAGCTACCAACGACGCCTTGCTGCAAAACAGAGAAAGAATGTAAACAAGCATTGCGTGTGAAGGAACTTGTACGCATCCATCAAGAAGTCAAGGTCTTTGTGGGGTTTCATATGTGTGGACTTTTGTATCAATGCGTGGCCGATGGTTCATGGGAAGTCATGGTCTACACGACACTTCTGTAGGTGATGTTTGGCCCTCAAAAAATTCTAATCCATCGTAAGGGAAAGGTCTGTCTTACCAAACTTTCTACACGACACTTTTATTGGTGATGTTTGACCCTCAAAAAATTCTAATCCATCGTAAGGAAAAGGTCTTAAACTATTCAAATTTAACAGCAAATTCTCCATTGAAGTCGTTCGAGCTCAAATCTAGACAAGGGAGATTAGTCAAATCTCCTATTTCCAATGGGATGGCGCAGTCCAAGCCAAGAGGCGGGATTGGGCTCAAGAACACTCGAGATTGTTGAATTGACCAAAGATGGAGGAATGGGGCTAGTCAAGAAGTTTAAGTTTAGTTTTTCTTCTTCTTTTTTTCTCAATTCTGTATTATTGATGATGATATTACACACAATCAGAATAAATCACTATTATCATTTATTAAAATTTCGAATTTTAATAAAATTAGTAAGTCTCGGGTGAATAACCATTTTAGCATATCGGTTTTCTTGAGTAAAAGCCACAAAAACTAGATTCTACCTTAAAAAAGTTATTCGGATTCTTCGTGTAACGTTTGGATTGGATTGACCTAGCTCAACCTATTTATTTTAACAGAGCCATGTGGGTTGGGGGGCCGGATTACCTATTGATCACATGGATCATATTCCGGCCAATCAATTTAAGAGTATCCCCTTAACATGACACCACTTAAACACTGGCCATCGACACAGATTGACACCCCGACTTTCGTCCTTAATTCGCTCCTCATTCATGGCATTAGACCTTGATTCGCTTGATTACTTTAATCTGAAGAAGGTTCCTGATCTCTTCCAAAGCATGTCCATGGGATGTGCTCAGAAATTCATAAAGACAGCATGCCGCACGCTCTTTCTTTTCAATTCGAATTCCCATGAAGTAGGGAGAAGACAATAATACCGAATTAACTCTTTTCATTTCGATTTCCGGTTCCCAATTCTCCGACAACCCAACAAACATCAATGGATTCGTCACCACCGTGAGTGTTGATTGGTTTACTCGAGAGAGCCAAGTGTCACGGCGCGACTAGAACATGGTTATGTTGGATCAAACCGGTCCCGTAGCTCGAGATCCTATTGCAGAGAGACGACAAATTTAAATAGCGGGTAGCTTAAAACTCCACAATAGAAGATGAGAGTTGATGATTTCCACTTTGGATTTTGATGCAGCCTAGCCAAGCGCGTGTAAAAACAGGCACGCGTTCAATAGTTGGAGGTCTTTGTCGTGCACGCGCGCGCTCAAGAGTCGGAGTCGGAGAAGTCGTCGGATCGACACGGACCACATCACCGCACCGCAGGAGACGCACGACCAAAGACAAAAGTGGATGCCTTTTTTGACTTCTTTTGGCAGACGCAGAAATTTCGTTTGAGGAGCGAGACAAGGAGATAGCACCGAGCACAGAAATTTCGTGTGAACTAGACGAATTGGACAGATGTTTCGTGAGAATAACGCTGAGTCTGATTTTGTGAATTTTTAGTGCTCAAGTCATCCGCCATCACAATGGGGAAAGGTCATCGCACAGTGGTGGATGTCCCACTCAATTACTCATATGTTCTTGTCCCGGAATGTGGAGAATTGTTGGTTGATCAATCAATTCGCTTGGTATATCCCGCTTCGACAGCTCAACTCTTTCCGCTTAGACTCCATCGACAATTCATCGTTTTCTACTATGAGATTGGGCAAAGCAAGCTTAGTGTTACGGAAATAAGTAATCAAACAGTAAAATAGACAATGTAAAGATATAGATTGGACATTGAATTCACGTGACTCGGTTGGGATGACCTACGTCCGTGAGGAGAGCATGACAATATTTCACTATAGATCAATCGATAAAACATACGTTATAACCATTCTTGAGTCACTCAAACACTCTCGGTATTTCTCAATCCCATTTATGCCCAACAACTCTTATAGTGTTTACCCCTCACAAATTCTTCACAAAATAATCTCTTAATATCATAAAGGAATTAACAAATTTTGCCCACAAGAAGTAATCTCTCAATAACACCTTTCGATAAGGCACGATAAATGATATGCCACAACGGATTTTCAAGTAAGGAAAATAGCCGGTGGAATTTAGGTGATAAGTTTTTTAGAGTCATAGTACAAATATTTTGACAAGCAAAATATTCTATTTATGCAATCTCTAAATTAAAGAGTTTTATGATCCGTTCACAATTTAAACTAGCATACCTGCCAAAAGAAAAAGGATTCAAACAAGCTTGCAACATGGACAAAACTTGCAAACATCCATCAAGAAGTCAAAGTCTTTTGGGATTTCATGTGTGTTGACTTTTGGATCAATACGTAATCAACGGTTCATGGAAAGTCATGGTCTTTACAACACTTTTATGGTGATTTTTGGCCCTCAAAATTTCTAACCCATCGTAAGGGAAAGGTGGGGGACCAATTTTTTCAGCCTCTCTTCTTTTGACTAACAAGCCTTTAACTTAGAAAGAGAGATCCTAGTCATTCCAATCACATGGTGTGGAAATAATACCAAAGTAGGTTGCGCATCCCAAACGATAATGTGACCCATTGGAATCATTTTTCAAACCACAAATTAGACTCCCCCTTCCATCAGGTAATCATAAACCCTAAACACAAGACACTTGTGTAAGCAGAAACCATGGAGCTTCATTATGCTTCTAAATGGTACTTTCGTCAATTGTTTCACTTTGTTTCAAAAGCTCTTGTAAAAAAGATGGGTCCTCTGCTTCAACATGGTGAAGTTTCTCCAATGTCACGATTTTCTTATTGGACAATCACGCTCTATAGACACTATTATAACATCCACTCACTATGCCATTTTGATGTCGTAGTCTTTTGTTGCATTAATTATGTCTTCATATGCAATTCTCCCATCATAATTCCTTATGGAAAAGAAATCTTTATTTTTCTTTGTTGTCTCTAATTGCATGCTATTCGTTGTAGTGGAAATAAGAAGATCCAAACATATACATTAAAAAATGTCCAGTTCAACAAGAGCCACAATTTCGGATGAACAAGATCGAAAATTTTCTCGTGGACCATGTAATATTCTCTAGTCCCACCCAAAGGTAAACTCCCAATTATTTTAGGCAACCCTTTATGTTCCTGAAATTGATGATTATTGCTTCGAGGACATTGTAGTTGTTGAGTAATTGATCATCTACTGTTCCTTCTAATGATCCATCAATCCATCCATAAACCCCATTTTAATTATTTCATTTAATGACACAAAAGACTGCTGAGAAATTGCAAGGAACTGCAATGAAAAAAGACTATATGCTGAAATTGTATGGTCTCTAGAACAAGAAAACTCAAATCAAAAACAACTTCCGACATACTTTGCTTAAGTTCGATTTTGGCAGCCCCAAAACCTATTTACAAGTTTTCCACCCACCCATAGTATCTGTTAAGAGTCTTCTCTCATTTGATTTCTTTGAGCCCCATGTGATCATAGTCTGAGGAGATCCCCAAGAGTGCATGTGGCATCGAGCAAAGAATGTTGAATAGGATTTACTGTGGATGGTTTGCAATAGCATCTATGAGCTCCATCAGAATCTCTGCTTCTCTGGGGTACACACTAGTCGTCAACACTAGGGATGAGCAACCTGGAACTTGAGAACCAGTCAGTGGGAACCTACCAAGTTCTACGTTTCAAGGTATGCAGGGTACGTTCTAGGTTCCAAAAATTAAAGAACCTGTTTCAACTGATAGGTTCCAAGTTCTAGGTCGGTGAAACCTGGAACCTGGAACCTAGAATTTCAAATAAGTTTTTGTGTTTTTGTGTTTTTTTTTTTTTTTTTTTTGTCTATATCTTCACGCAATCTTGTGGTATTCCCTGGCGTTCGATGATGAGTGTATAATTTGAAATCACTAATCCAAGTTTCTATTTTATGACTAAGACTTTTACTTTATTAATATTTCCTATTTTTCGAGTCTAAATATAAGTTATGATCAATGAATTACAACAGCAAATGGTAGTTATTAAAGTGATAATTCACTGCAATCATTCAATTAAAAATAAAGACAAAACCTGGATGAATCTTGGAACCTGTGACAAGGAAGGTTCTAGATTCCAAGATATACATGGTAGGTGGCAAGTTCCTGAAAAAGAGGAATATGTTCCAATGAATAGGTTTCAGGTTTTAGGTGGAATCTGTACGAAACTTAGAACTGCTTACCCCTAGTTAGCACATGCCACCATGGCAATATAGTAACTTAGACAAATCTCAAACTATTGTAGCATGTTCATTCAACATAAGAAATTGGTGCAAACAATGAAAAAAAAAAGAGACTTTACATTGTATAGTTCATCACTATGCAATAACCCTAATGGACCATTTGATACTACTTTCTCAGTGTGTTCCATCTCTGCAAAGCCATTAAATCAATCAAAATCCACATAATTTTAGATAAGAAAATGCGAAAGACAGAATTGTATAATGAAGAGTACATGGGCTATTTATACCCTTTACGAAAAGAAACAAGATATTATCACAATCTGGAGTGATTAGGATAATCAACGCAGATACCTAGATATATCTTGCAACAGTAGATGAGAAAAACCATTTATAATGAAGAGTACATGGGCAGGAATGTGTTCCGCTTCATTCTCGCTGTGAAGCGACCTTTCCTCCATTAAAATGGGGGGAGCAGGACCTTGAGTGAAGCTAAAGATTTCCTCCATGTCTTGAGGGTTTCTATGGAACCCCAGAAAGATTGTTGTGAAAGAAAATAGCCGGAAGACGGAGATCAGAGAACTTTACCTTCTACTTGGGAGAAAAAGTTGCCAAGATCACAATCCAACCTACGAAAACTTCCTGAAGTTTTGAGTGGCAAAAATGGGCATTTATATGAGTAATGCCGTGTCTTCCAACGATTGTCTTGTTTGCTAAATTATATGAGGTCATGCTTGTTTTTTTTTATTGACATTTTGCTGTTATAGTTGATTTCTAGGTGCAGTTTTATTCCAGATGGTAAATGTGAGAGTGGCTGTTCTCCGTACTATCATCATGGCATTACCACTAAACTAGCCATGCGTAAGGTATTAAGAAGGAGTCAAATGGGAGAGGTCAAGATTGGCCGCCGATGGAAGAGAAAAATGATCGAGTGCAAATGAATTTTCCAAGTTCCAAGAAACTAAATTATTCATAATATGTCAAGAAAAATGAATCGATCTCTATGAGTATATATAAAAAGCATCATCTCAAGAGACTCAACAACAACACTGGATAGATTGAGCACGAAAAAAGTGATCTCATGCTTATCAAAATTAAGAGAAATAACCGAGTTTCACTTTCAATTTTATCAAATCCCTCACTTCGAAACGGCAGTCGAGAATATCAATCTCATTTCGTACCCAAAATGTCCAAAATCACATACTTTCTATCGATCCGCGATGTCAGTTTTACCACGTTAACTTGAAAGACAATCATCGTCAGCAATCCAATGTTGACTGTCGCCAAACTTACCTCCCTCCCCGGATAAGCGTCCCGCAAAATTATATCTATAAATTATTATATATTTCTATTTAGTCGAAAGGGTTTATTGTTGGTGAAGCGTTATGGAAAAGTTGTGAACTTCTTTTTATACTTTTATTTGTAAGAGAGTCGTGCAAGTATCTCTCTAAGATACGGTTCGTCACATGACTTAGCAGGTCTCATACACACTCACATTCAACAATTTTTCCAGCACCTGCGTCGACTGTAGATGTATCTTTCAGTCCTACAGTTCCTTCGATAAGCTCCAGTCTCTCTCTCTCTCTCTCTCTCTCTCTCACTCACTCACTCACATCCATCACCGAACATGTATCCGAGTGCTCGTGTCGAGACTTTGTCTATATGCAGCTTCTGATGTGTAGTTCGATTAGATCTCCAGAGAAGAACCGCACCGGGTGGCCCAAAACAACGGGACCATACACTCACCCATCATCGCCCAGTGCGACTTGAGATATATCGACCCGAGGATCGCCCGCCATCATCTTGTCAAACTCGATCGTGTCCTTCCACACAAACTCCCTCATCAGGTCGACAGAGGTCGGGCCGCACAAGGTGACAGTACCACCCCAGAGAGTGTTGTCGTATATGATCACGCCCCCAGCCCTCACCAGCCTCGGCAGCCTCTTGTGATAGTTCTTCGGGTTAGCCCAGTCGGCATCGACGAATGCAAAGTCGAAGCTGCTTTCATTTTCTTGCTGACACGAAAAAGATAAGCCGGATGAGATTGTCGAGAGTCTACCAAGCTCAGAAGAAATCATCTTTATTGCACTAGTGCAAATGAGGATTACTTTACTAGAAAAGACTCACGTTTTCCAGTAATTTATCCAGGACGGGCAAAGCTTGCGATTCGACGAAGTCGATCTTGTGTTCGATGTCGGCCTTCTTGATAAATGGCAATCCGATCTCGTATGCTTCTCGGTCTACATCGATCACTATGATCTGCAGTGGAAACATTTGAGTAATGTGCAGATTAATTCTAACTTGACAAATAGACTTCCAAACTTTTTCCTATTGTCAAGCGAGAGAGACGGCAGACCTTGCCATCTTGCAGGATCGTGAGAGCCGTGAGGAGAAGAGAGTATCTGGTGAAGATGCCGACATCTATAGTCTTCTTCGCGTTCAATAGCTTCAGGAGCAGCGCGATGAACTGACCCCTGCTGGCGCAGTCGCAAAGTAGGACCTGTCCAGTAAGATTCCCACCAACACTGAACATAACTTAAACACACTCTGGTTTTAAGTATATGGACAGCAGCTTTCGGTCATTGAATTCTATGGTTATGCCATATTTACTCAATTTATCATTGTCGTGACATGAATGTCTGTCTCCGAAAGCGAGTAATGAACATGTTCATAAACTCTAAGTCGATGCAGAATCTTTTTGAGTAATGAGTATGGAATAGAATTGCTGTGGATGGTTTGTAATGGCATCTCTGAGCTCCTTCAGAATCTCTGCCTCTCTGGGTAGACACTAACCATCGGTACATACTGCCATGACAATACAACTTAGAACATCCTCAAACTGTTACAACAACTTCATTCAACAGAAAAAATTTCTGCAAATAGAAATCAAAAAGGAGAGGGGAAGAGAGAGAGAGAGAGAGAGAGAGAGAGACTACATTGTACAGTTCATCACTCTGCAACAACTGTGATGGACCCTGGGAGATTACTTTCATAGTTGGTTCCATCTTTGCAAAGCCACGAGATCAATCAAAAATGCTGACAAAGCATATGCAAAAGAGAAAATCGTGTAATTCCTGTATGTTTTGTAATGAAGAGTATCTGAGCTACTCATAGGCATTACAAGACTGACTACATCGATTATTGCACAATCATTTGCTGATGGATATAGATAGGTGATATTCCCGGCTTTGTTGTGAAGAAACCTTTTCAGATTGGGCTCTGCTCCTTTGTCCAATTCAAACCATCCAAACCAGAATCATCAATTACTGTGCATAAAAACTAGTGGAACCGCCATTTTTCGTGACACGCTATCCTGTAAAGAAAGCAGAGCAGATGATATAGATGCTGAAGACTTGTTGTCATCCATGTGTCAAGTGGAACGATCTACCAGAATTATTCCTAACACTGGGACTAGGTGGCGTAGATTAAAGAAATTGAAGAGAACAGCCTTTTAGTGAGCGAACAATCCTCTGAAGTTTATTGAAAGTATTCCGAAGTTCATAACACAACAGTCTCACAATTTGTATTAGAAGCTACTGTGCTCCAATCTCAAAAGATTGAGGAACAAGTGCTTATTTTGACGTGTGCCATAAATTTGATCAAAGGGCATCAATAGATGCGCCTGCAGATCGTCATCCCATCACCCAGCACAACTTGAGATATATTGACCCGAGGATCACCCGCTATCATCTTGTTGAATTCGATCGTGTCCTTCCACGCGAATTGCCTCATTGGGTGAGCGGAGGACGTGTCGGCCAAGGCCACAGTAACTCCCCAGAGTGTGTTGTCACGCATGATCACGTCCCCCAACCCTCACCAGCCTTAGTAGCCTCTCGTGATAGTTCTTAAGTGTTGGGAATTATCGATTCTCAGAAAACGGATTCGACACTAAATCGAACCCCTAAAAAGACGAAGCGGAAGCGAGCCCAGAAACAAAACACATGAATCACCGATCAAAAGCACACCACGGGATCGAGCGTACCTTTTATCCACAGACTAAACACCGACGATGCGATTCGAGGAGGAAACTGGATACTGTTCTTCAAAATCAAATTCTTTTCTTCGCTTAGGGAGAGAAGCGATATGCAAGTGACGTTGTTCTTCAAAGAATGTTGTTACGTTGATTTTGAGGAGAGTGAGAGAGGAAAAAGAAAACAACGTATGTAAAACAAAAAACTACGTTCCTTTTTTCCTTTTATATTTTCCCTCAAAGCGTCTCCTCCAAACGACGTGACTCCTCAACGTAACATCCCTTCCAAAAGACACAACTTATCATATCTAAACAATGTAATTTTTTACATCGCACATTTTCCTCACCATCATCTCCCACTCGCACATGATGAGCCAAAATCAACATGGGCGGACAGGCCCTACTAAGGCCTATCAATTAGAAAATACATCAACTCCCACTTGACATGGTGGGTCGAACATAATCCTCTTTTCCTCAGTGCAACATTCATACTGGTGAATAGTCCGTGCGACCAGTATACTTTGAGAGCTCGTTGCCATACATCTGTTAGGAATATATAGCAGCTCATAATTGGCATCACATTCCGAGTGAATTTAGTATGCAGTACCCTAGATCGATCGATCACATTTATATCTCTCTTAATCTCTTTTAAACAATGATATATATATTGTATTCATAATTATGATTATCCCAAAGATAATCATAATTGGTCGACTAGTGAATACAAAACTACAATGTAATTCTCCAAATTCGATCTTCCTCTTTCCTTCAAACTCTCAATTTCAGTTCAACTTGCTTTTCTAGAAATGTCCCATTAGATCGAATCAACTCATGACCATTGGCAACATTCTAAGATAGCAAATACTAAATAGAAATCTTGAGAATAAGTAAAAGTCATGAGGGCACTAAATTGAGGAACTATTTTCCTCAAGAGTCTCATACGGCATGAAAGTTGAGATCAAACTTTTGCCACTCTTATTGGTCGTCTCATGCATACGTAGTATGAAATACGTATTACGGTATTAACTCATTTCCATGGAGCGTATGTCTACACCATTAATACCGTACAGATGATAGTTCAGACATACATAATGTCTAACTTGAGTTCACATATCTACTAATTCACAAAATTCATCAGAACTCACATCTGGCATCATAGACAGATAAAGTAAAATATGTGGGTTATTTTACTTTCGGACATAGTAAATATCATGTCCTCATCTTAACGCTTAGTTAAGGCGACATATAGATTTTAAGCTTGAGCTCTCAATTATCACCTAGACAATAAGCTTAAAAACAGTCTCATCTCTATTTATCACACAGTAAATAGAGGCGATTACCCGTGTGAGTGGGCTAATCTTATATTTGTCCGACATACTTTCTCAACTTAAAGTAATGCACTAAGCATTAAGATGCATAAAGATCAAACAAAGATTCATAGGCATTAATAATGAAACAACACTAGTTCATAAATGTGAACAACTCAGGGAAATTACAATCCAATACATCAGACTCTACGCAATCCTAGAGATTTTACATGACCATAAAACACATCTCTAGGTATTGGCTTTGTCATAGGATCTGCTACCATTCTATGCGTAGATATGTACTGTAAGTTCACATCCTTTCGTGCAACCATATCCTTGACAAAGTTATACTTGGTATCTATATGTTTGGTCTTGCTATGATATTTTGGATTTTTGGTGTACGCTATAGCCGCTTGGCTATCACAAGTTAACCAAAAAGGATTTGCAGCTTTCTCATTAACACCTAAATGATCCAAAAATCTCTTAAGCCAAACTTCTTCTTGTACCGCTGCTGATAATGTCACGAACTCAGCTTCCATAGTGGACAAGACTATACACGTTTGCTTCTTACTGCTCCATGATATGGCGCCACTATTCAGTAAGAAAGCAAATCCTGATGTAGATTTTCTTTCATCTAAATCTCCTCCCCAATCAGCATCTGAATAGCCTTCAAGTCGCAGATCCTTTCCTTGGTAATTCAACTTGAAATCAGCGGTTCCCTTCGGATACCTCGGTATTCTCTTAACGGCTTTCCAATGTCTTGGACCTGGATTGGATTGGTATCTACTCACCATTCCAACTGCAAAACATATGTCGGGTCTTGTACACATCATAGCGTACATCAAGCTCCCAACTGCACTAGCATAAGGAACATGTTTCATTTGTTCCTTCTCTTGTGGAGTCCTCGGACACGCCTATGGCTCAATCCTTCACCTTTCGCAATAGGAGTGTCTATGGGTTTACAATCTTGCATACGAAATCGTTCAAGAACTTTATTTATGTATGTTTCTTGCGAAAAAGACAACGATCTCTTGAAATCTTAACTCCAAGAATGTATGCGGCCTCACCCATATCCTTCATCTCAAAGTTGGAAGACAACCAACTCTTGACAGTATTAACAAACTCCATATTGTTTCGGCACCGCATATCATCAACATATAATGATATGATCACAAATTGATCCTTGGATCTTTTGATATATACACAATGATCCTCATCAATCATTGTAAAATCATATGCCATTATGGCATTATGAAAACGTATATACCATTGTCTCGATGATCGTTAAGGCCGTATATCGATCTCAAAAGTCGACATACATTTTCTTCTTGGCCTTTCACTATGAAACCAGTAGGTTGTTCCATGTATATTTCTTCCTCTAATTCTCCATTGAGGAAAACAGTCTTTACATCCATTTGATGTAACTCAAGATTCACACTAACTACTATTGCCAGAATAATGCGAATCGAGGTAAATCTCACTACAGGAGAAAACGTATCTTCATAATCAATTCATTCCTGTTGATTATACCCCTTCGCCACAAGGCGAGCCTTATGCCTTTCTATCGAGCCATCAGCCTTTCGCTTTATTTTGAGAACCCACTTGTTCCCAATGGCTCTGTGTCCTTTTGGAAGATCAACCAGTTCCCAGAATTTGTTTGATTTCATTGACTCAATTTCCTCTTCCATTACATGAATCCATTTTTCCTTACTAGGGCAATTCAGAGCCTCTTTAATATTTCTTAGCTCATCCTCATCTTGTGGAGCAACCATAAAAGTTTCCCCTTCAATATCAAAACATCGACGGGGAATACTTTGGCGACTTGTTCGCCGTATGGGAGTTTGTACACTTTGCACATCATTTCCCATTATGCTCCCACTTGGATTAGATAATGATGATGTCGTCTCATTATGTGGTTGCAATTGAGAATGAGTTGAATTCAATTCATCACTTCTCATATTACTCCCACTTGGACGAACTCCACTAAGATCATTATCTTGATCCAAGGTTTCAAATAGGGAGTGTCTTCCCTATTTCGCCCTTCTTAGGAAATTCATCCTCTAAGAATGTGACATCCCGTGATTCAAATTCAATTATACTCCCACTTTCCTGCTCACCTATGAACACATACCCTTTTGAGTGTTCCGAGTATCTTATGAAAATACTATTCTTTCCTCTGGGACCCAATTTCCCAAACTTGTGAGAGGACTCATGTGTATAGGCAGCACAACCCCATGGCTTAAGAAAACTTAAGTCTGGTTTTCTACCTATCCATAACTCATATGGAGTGGAAGTAATTGATTTGGAAGGCACACGGTTAAGTATATAGGCAGCAGTTAACAACGCATCACTCTAAAATGTAATAGGTAAGTTAGCATGCGCCATCATGGACCTAACCATTTCCAATAGGGTTCTGTTTCTTCTCTCCACAACACCATTTTGTTGAGGAGTATATGGAATAGACAACTGTCTTTCTATTCCTTTTTCATCACATAATTTTCTGAACTCATCAGATAAATATTCTCGACCTCGATCGGATCTCAATGCTTTTATTTTATTGTCTAATTGATTTTCTACCAGGTTCATAAACCTTTTGAAACAACTTATTGCTTCAGATTTATGAGAAATCAAATAGACATATCCGAATTGAGTATAATCATCTATAAAAGTGATGAAATAAACAGCCTCATGCCTTCCTCTCACATTCATTGGACCACAGACATCGGAATGGATTAAATGCAGAGGAAATTCAGCTCTTTTATCTTTTCCAAATGGTTTCCTTGTCGTTTTCCCTTCTAGGCAATGCTTACATATGGGCAAATCGACTTTTTCAATGTTGCCCAACAAGCCCTCTTTGGCTAGTCTATTCATACGCTGTTGGCCAATGTGACCAAGTCTAGCATGCCATACATTCACATCATTATCATATGAATTAGGAGACGTGAGAAGGGAATAACAAACATTTGCATTAACATATTCAATATCTAATACAATGAAACCATCCAGAAAATAACCACGACCATAGTAATTTGTATTCAAAAACAAATCCACACCTCTATTATAGAAGTTCATATTAAAACCTAATTTAACCAACACTAAAACAGACACTAAATTCCGACGAATCTCCGGAGCATACAACACATCATGTAGGAACAAAGTGCGTCCACCACGCATATTCAGTTGGCATGTGCCAATTCCTTTCACTTCAGCTCTAGAGTTGTTTCCCACATAGATCCACTTAGTTCCAGTTGGTACTCGTCGGAATTCCACGAAGGATCCTCTATCCTTCGCTACATGGTCTGTCGCTCTTGAATCCACAGTCCACAAAGGATTAGACTCAGTTAAGAATACAAAACTCGACACAAAAGCAAAGTTCTGAAAAATACAAGGGGTGCATACCTTCTTTGGCTCACGACAGTCGCGAGCATAGTGACCCTTCTTGTCACAAGTTGTAGCATTTCACCCTTGCAAGCTTTTTCATGCGAGGACGCTTTCCTCTTTGATGTTGGTTAAACTTGGGTTTCTTCCCCGAAGGACCCGCTTCCTTGCCTTTCCCTTTATCAAACCAGTTAGGGCGCTTGCGCTTGGAGCACGAAGCTCCATTTGAGCTAGAACTAGCATGATAGAGTTCAGCATCCGGCTTAGCCGCCAACATGCGGTCCTCTTCCAGCTCAAGATGACGCATTGCATCCTCGAAGGTTTTAATATTTTCATTATGAGTCAGGTGCACCTTCATATGCTCCCAACTCTGAGGCAATGAACGAATAACTGCTTGCACTTGCTACTCATCTGTCAGGACATGGCCAGCATCTTTCAGCTCATTTATCATGTTTGACATCTTTCTAAGATGTTGCTTCATGGTCTGACCATGAGGCTTCTTATAAAAGTCAAACCTGATAGTGAGCTGCCTCAGTCTGGTCACTGAAGTATGACCAAATCTTGCCACCAATGCTTCCCACATTTCTTTGGCATTGTCAAAATGCCTAAACTCTCGCATGACGTCATTTTCCATGCTGTTCAGCAACGTGAAGCGAGCAAGAGAGTTCTTTCTTTTCCACACAGCAAAAACTTCCTTGTCTCTCTTGTGCTGTGCGGTGTTTCCTTCTTCGAGTTCAACCATGGTCGTTAAGAGCCTCAAGTGCTTCTTGCTCTTCCAAAGACATACTGGATTTTCATTTGCCAAATTTCATAGTTGTCACCATTGAACTTTTCACCTTTGTTCAGCTTGGCAATTATGCTCTTTGTGGCTGAAGCCATTGATCTGAACACATCAGACATATATGCACGAGTTATTAATGCCTATCATTTATGCATCCCTTTTGCACAGACCCATCATATTAATGAATAATTTCAAGTAAGGTTTTAGAATCAAAGGGTCACTACGTTTCCAATCATCCTCCAAAAATCCTAACTTAAAACTATCATTAATATGTTTGTCATATGCAAAAACAATTCTATGAAGCTACAAAACTTCTATAACTACCCACAGCTAACTACCCACAGCAACCAGTAATAATAGAAAGCAACAGACAATTGACATACAATATAATAATGATGCTTTCACATAATACAACTAACATATAGGTTGCTACATCAACAACAATCAAGTAGTAAACATTACATAAGATGTCCACAAATCACACTTAACAAAAAGACAGCCAATGCATCTAACACCAAGCCAGCACACGAACTGAGAAAGATCCTATTTTGTTCAATTTCTTGATATTTTCCCTTGTAACAATGCAGTAATATTCTTTTACAAAATCCATCACAATTTTCTTATATGAAGCAGCTCCGTTGACATCCCATATGCGATTCAACACATCTTGCCATTCAGTGGAAGAGCGTTAATGAAAATCGCACCATCTCTCGACCGTGGCATGGGACGACCATTCCATATGACCTTTGTATCTTCCCGTTGACTTCAAGAACATGATCAATTAAGTCACCATTCTCCCATCGATAATCGCCGCTCGCCTATCAACTTAGAAAGCCTTTCTTTTTGTTTATCGGTAATTACGCGAATAGGCGTACGTAACTCGAAGGGGAGGCATTGTTCCCGCAACAAATGCAGAACAAATAAGGGATTACATATAATCCACATAGACTTAATTGAAAAAGAAACACATTCATTTTTTTTTTTTTATCAATGGTCAACAGTCGCGGTCAACGGTCGCGTACAACGGTCAACGGTCGCGGTCAACGGTCGGATCGGTCTCCCGGTCAGGCCGGTCGGACGAATCGACCGGCACGTGCGTGGCACGCGCCAGGGGCCGAAACGGCACGCCGTTTAGCGCGTGTGTGCATTGCACGCGTCTGGGCCGAAACGGCGTGTTCGACACGTGCATTCCAGCCGCGCATGGCGGCGCGTCCGGCGGCGATCCACGACTCGTTTTTCTCGTATCGACGAGAGCTTCATCCCTGCACTATCAAAAATGAATTTCAACTTGCACAAAATCACGAAATACGGCGAACAGTAGGCGGGTGTCGGGTTTTTCCATCCCCAATCGACCAAAATTGTTTTTTTTTTCTTGAATTTTTGACCAAAAAATTAATCAAATGCAATAAAAGGGGTCGGGAAACAAGGACAGGGCTCTGATACCAATGTTGGGAATTACCGATTCCCAGAAAATGGATTCGACACTAAATCGAACCCCTAAAAAGACGAAGCGGAAGCGAGCCCGGAAACAAAACACATGAATCACCGATCAAAAGCACACCACGGGATCGAGCGTACCTTTTATCCACGACTAAACACCGACGATGCGATTCGAGGAGGAAACCGACTTGTTCTTCAAAATCAAATTCTTTTCTTCGCTTAGGGAGAGAAGCGATATGCAAGTGACGTTGTTCTTCAAAGAATGTTGTTACGTTGATTTTGAGGAGAGTGAGAGAGGAAAAAGAATACAATGTACGTAAAACAAAAAACTACGTTCCTTTTTTCCTTTTATATTTTCCCTCGAAGCGTCTCCTCCAAACGACGCGACTCCTCAACGTAACATCCCTTCCAAAAGACACAACTTATCATATCTAAACAATGTAATTTTTTACATCGCACCTTTTCCTCACCATCATTCAGGTTTGCCCAGTCAGCATCGACCAACGCAAAGTCGAAGCTGCTTTCATTTTCTTGCTGATACGCAAAAGTGAAGCCGATGAGATTGTTCGAGTCTAATTAAGCTCAGAAGATACCTTTTTCATCGCACGAGTCCAAATGAGGATTACTTTACTAGAGAAGTTACACTCACGTTTTCTAATAATTTATCGAGGACAGGCAAGGCTTGCGATTCGATGAAATAAATCTTGTGTTCGACGTTGGCCTTCTTGATAAACGGCGATCTAATCTCACATACTTCTCAGTCTACATCAGTTTCAATGATCTGCAGTAGAAACATTTGATTTGACCAATGCGAAACAGCAATAGAAAAATGAGCAGATTAATTCTAGCTTGACAAAAGACCTGGAATTTTTCTTTTTTTCAAGCGAAAGACCAGGACCACGTACTTCGCCATTGTGTGGAATGTCAAAACATGAAGGGAAACACGAGGAAAAGTAGATAGAGAAATAGAATTGTGTGAATTTTCTGTATATTCTCACTGTAATTCGATCAATGTACAGAGTTCTATTATACTACAATGTATATGTAGAAGAAAAGGAAATGGTACAATGTACAGATCTAATTGATACAATAAAATCTTCATGATTTGATTTAGTCAAATCTTTCCTAACTTCTGCGTATCTTCTAACACTCCCCCTCAAGCTGGTGGCTTGTAGATGTCCAAGACACCAAGCTTGCTCAAGAGATACGCATGCTGTTTCGACACGAGGTTTGGTGAAGATATCCGCCGGTTGTTCTGTGTTCCAATCCCTTGTGTCTCAATCACACCTTCTTGGATTTTCTCCCGGGTGAAATGACAATCTACTTCAATGTGCTTTGTTCTCTCATGCACGATAGGATTAGATGCAAGTTTTAGGGCTGCGTCATTGTCGCAGAACAACTTAGTTGGTCCCTTGACCTGCACTCCAAGATCTTGAAGTAACCCTCTCAACCATACTATCTCACATGTAGTTTTGGCCATGGCTCGATATTCCGCCTCTGCCGAAGATAATGAGACAGTTGGTTGCTTCTTTGTTTTCCAGGAAAGTAGAGAATCCCCAAATTTGATGCAAAATCCGGTTATTGATCTTCTGCTCATAGGACAGGTTGCATAGTCTGCGTCGCAGTGTGCAGTCATTTGCATATCACACTTCCTAGAGAGAAGAATCCCAAGGCCAGGACATTTCTTCAAGTATCTCACTACTTTCAACGCGGCATTCATATGAGACTGTTTTGGCTTATGCATGAACTGGCTAAGTGTCTGCACAGCGTAACTTATGTCTGGTCTGGTCATAGTTAGATATATGAGCTTCCCGACAAGCTTCTGATATCCAAAAGAGTCCTTGAGAATATGATCTGCCTCCTGAGGTACTTCAACATCATAATCAGCGGTTGTCAGTTTGGCATTTTGCTCAATTGGTACCCCGCCGGTTTACATCCGTATAATCCACCTTCCGAAATAATCTCCAATGCAAACTTTCTCTGACTGAGAGAGATTCCTTGGCTAGATCGAGCAATTTCTATCCCAAGAAAATACTTTGGTGATCCCAGATCTTTGATATGAAAAGTAGAATGCAGGTATCCTTTAAGATTTTTGATAGCTATTTCATCATTCCCCATAATGAGTATGTCATCTACATATATCATCAAGTAGATAGATGACATACCTTGAGTCCATGTGAAAACAGCATAATCAAATTTGGATTGTTGAAACCCAGCAGTTATTAGTGATTCAAAGAAACTTTGCATACCACCGTGTCGGATGCTTGCTTGAGCCCGTATAAGGATTTGCGGAGACGACATACTCTATTCTCCCCCTGTCTCCGTAAACCTTGAGATATGTCCATATATATCTCCTCGTTTAAATCACCATGAAGAAAGGCATTATGAACATCCATCTGATGTAACAACCAGTCTTGAGAAGCTGCTACAGAGATAAATGAACGTACTGTGACAGCCTTGGCCACGGGGAAAAAGTCTCGTGATAATCGAAACCTTCTTTCGTGTGAAGCCTTTAGCCACTAGTCGTGCCTTGTATCGTTCCACCGATCCATCTGCTCGATGTTTAATCTTGTAAACCCATTTGCATCCGATTGCTTTACGATGTGGAGGTACTGGGACTATATCCCATGTGTGGTTATCCATAAGGGCCTTCAATTCTGCCTCCATAGCTGTCTGCCATCGTAGGTCGTGCCCTCATGAAAGTTGGATGGTTCTTGTTCTTCGAAAATACAAGCAATGCAACACCGATGCTTTGGGGACAAATGATCGAAAGAAACATAAGATGAGATCGGAAAAGGAATACTTGGTGAATTCCGAACTCCACATATATAGTCTTTGGTCCAGGTAGGTGGTCGAGTAGCTCGGCCGAACGTCCGTGTTGATGCTCTTCGAAGATGTAGCGATCCGGATTATCCACTAGAGGCAAGTCAGAAGGAGGCATATCTGGAAGAATCTCAGCATCATTTAGTCTTTCATCCTGGACTTCCTCGAAAGGTGTGGTGCCGACAGTGGATGTAGAAACACCTTGTGTATCTATTAATGAAGGAAGAAAGATATATCCAGAATCTACATGTTTATCTTCAACAAGATGATTTGGAAAATGCCCTGTTTCTGTGCCACTTTTGTTCTGATGAGCAAAAGGGAAAATAGTTTCTTGGAATGTAATATCCCTGCTGACAGAGAACTCTCCTGTATGAGGATCAAAAATCCGATATCCCTTTTGTAGGGTAGAATAACCCATGAAGATGCAGTGACGGGCTCGTGGACTCATTTTATCTTTGGGCCCGACAATTGCAGCATAGCAGGAACATCCAAAAACTCTCAAATGGCTCAAATCTGGTTGTTTCTCAAAGAGTATCTGGAAAGGAGATTTGCCATCCAGAACTTTGGTTGGCATTCTATTTATTAGATAAGCGGCAGTCAAGATGCAATCCCCCCAAAAATTATCTGGAATAGAAGCTTGAAATTTTAAAGCTCTGGCAACCTCTAAGAGATGACGATGCTTCCTTTCCACCACTCCATTTTGTTGTGGCGTATAGATACATGAGCTCTCATGTAAGATTCCTTGTGATGAAAGGAGATCCGCACATTCATAATTAAAAAACTCCTTTCCATTGTCTGTCCTTATCCTTTGGACAGGTTTTCCAAACTGAGTCTTGGACAGGGAAAGGAAAGTTTTTAAGTTGGACACAACTTGACCTTTAGACTGCATGAGAAAAATCCATGTGGCTCTAGAGTGATCATCCACAATGGTAAGAAAAAAACGCGATCCATCATGATTTAGGGTATGGTAAGGTCCCTAGACATCAATATGAAGTAGGGAAAGAATATGTTTCGATCGACTTTGACTTAAGGGAAAAGAGTTACGCGATTGCTTTGCAAGTGGGCAAATTCGACATTGAGGATAAGAATAAAAGGAACTATGACCCAATCTGAGTGCAAAATGAAATTTCTATCATTGGAAGTTGAATTACACAATGATTTCTTATTACAGAATAATTGAAATTTGCGGGCAAACTTTTCCGGAAAAACAATCCTTCGAGAGAGACTACCCCCCCATCGGTGTCCCGGTCGAAAGGGCCCGAAACAAACAGTATCAATGTTGAAAAGGACTTGGCAAGAATTCTCCCTACAAGCTCTAGACACCGAAATAAGATTAAATTGGAAGTCTGGAATATAAAGGACATTGGTAAGGATAATGTGGGAATTGAGCTCAACTGCTCTCGTTGTAGTAACATATGCAGCATGTCCATTGGGTAATTGCACAGTAACAGGATCTGACAATTCTTCATTAATTGTAGAGAATAACCCTCTATCACATGCTATATGATCACTGGCTCCTGAGTCTATAATCCAGGTATTTCTAGAAATAGCATTCGCTAAGCAATAAGAAATACCTGTGAAGCTGCTTCCCTTTTTCTGGACATCTAATTTTTGCAAGGCTTGCATAAGTTGCCGATATTCCCCATGCGTAATGGGCTGACTTGCAGAATTCATCGATCCAGAAATTTGATAGGCTGCTGCAGATATTTCTTTTCCCCTTTTTTTCCTTTTCTCCAGGTCTGCCATGTAATTTCCAGCAAGTGTCGACTGTGTGATGGGGTCGCTTGCCAAAATCGCAAAATAATTTGCCTTTATTTTTAAAATTTTGGCCATATCCTTTCGAATATTGAGGACCGTTGGATCCTCTAAGATTGGATGCATCTCCACCGTCCAGATCAGCGGAGCCTCGCGTGCCTCTGGAGCCGTCGGATCGCGGGATGCGATCTAAGCCGTCAGATCGCGCCATGCGATCTGAGCCGTCCGTGCTGCCCCATTTAAAGGGCTTTTGTTCCGCAAACCCTAGCTCCCCTCGGCTCTCCGCGAACCCTAGCGACTCCCCTTTGCTCTCTTGCCCTTTCCGATCTAGGGTTCTCTCCCTCTCTACCCTTGCCGCCGCCGCTAGGGTTTCGGAGATTTTGCTATCCGACGAAGCAAGCCTTTGATTCTCCTCTTGCACCGCAAGGCTGGAAGATGCGGCCGAGGGTTGGCGCCGGTTCCATCGCCAAGATCTGCGATCGGAAGGTTCGAAAGGATTCGTTCAAAATGAGTAAGAATCGAGTCGCTTTCTCCCTATCTTTTATGGCCTTGTACTTGTTGGATCGTTGATTCAGCCCCTTCGAGCTTTTCTTCTGCGCCTTCCAACTCGTTCTAGAGGGCTGAAAGCCTGTTGAAGCACGTTGTCACCGACGTGTTTCCTTGCTTCAGTTCGCTGAGCGATTGGTGGAGTGAAAATATTTTTGCCCGATCCAATTTTCCATACATTTCGCGGATGCTATCCCAAATTGATTTTGAATCTTCTGTGGGTGGTAACCCGGCTGCAATTTCTGGGTTAATGCAGTTGCTGATCCATGTTCTGACCAATTGGTTGCATTTTCTCCACTGTTTTCCCATTTTTTCGTCGGTCGGGATCGGGACGGTCCCGTCGACGAACCCTTCTTTGTCTTTCGTGATTAGGGCTCGCCGAAATTCCCGCGCCCAATTTGAGTAGTTCTCTGGACCCGTGAGAGGGTGGCTGATGAGCCGCAACTCCGGTCCGTCGGAATTGGAGACATAAAGCGCGTCGCCGGGCTCCGGTCGACCCATGGCGGCCGCGAAAGGAAAATATCCAGGAGGTATTCCCTGGTAAGAATTGCTGGATTGTCCCTGAAATCCCGCACCGAATTGTCCCTGAGGTACCGTTCCAGATTGATTCAAACCGCCCATCTGCTCCGGGCCGATGGTCGAGTCCGCCCCAATGTTGGTTGGTGGACCTCCGTCGCTCGGCATATTGCTTTGAACTCCCGGCGATGATGTGACTGGACTCATCCCTGGGATCCATGGATATGGCATCCATTGGTAGGGATACGCCGAAAATGGCTGACCCAGATTGAACTGAGCCGGAGCATTCTGCCAATGCGCATGTTGATTTTGAATCTGGCCGAATTGTTGCTCGGTCACAGAAATAGGATTGGAGGTCTGTGGAGTCGAAGTTGTTGATTCATTTGGATTGGAGGTAAGATGCTCTGGTTGATTCGTATTTGACATGATTCCCTTCAAAAAAAATTTTTGATTCCTCTCGGCAACCCTTTTGCAGGATAGGGTTCCTCTCAGCAATCAACAGAGAAGAAGCGGAAGCAATGTCAGAGTCTCCGGATGCTCTGATACCATGTCAAAACATGAAGGGAAACACGAGGAAAAGTAGATAGAGAAATAGAATTGTGTGAATTTTCTGTATATTCTCACTGTAATTCGATCAATGTACAGAGTTCTATTATACTACAATGTATATGTAGAAGAAAAGGAAATGGTACAATGTACAGATCTAATTGATACAATAAAATCTTCATGATTTGATTTAGTCAAATCTTTCCTAACTTCTGCGTATCTTCTAACACGGAATCGTAAGAACCGTGAGGAGGAGAGAGTCTCCAGTGAAGACGCCAACCTCTATGGTCTTCTTCGCATTCAATAGCTTCAGAAGCAGCGCGACGAGCTGACCCCCATCCGGCGCAGTCGCAAAGGAGGACCCGTTTAGTAGGATCACTAAACATACAAACTTAAGACACTCTTTGATTTTACTATATGGACAACAGCTTTCGATCATTGAACACTATCGTGCACCAGATTTACTCAATTTATCATCGCTGTGACATGAATGTCTGTCTCCAAAAGCGAGTAATAGAATCTGTTCATACACTCTAAACCGAAGCAAAATACGAGCGAGCGCCGAGCGAGCAGCAGAGACCCAACTGGCAATGGAAAGGCAGGCATTGCCGATAATCAGAGAAGCTGAATTTCTGCAACATGATAATTGTGCAGTGGCCGGTAGCCCCTTCGTCATAAAATTTCATGGTTAATTAATGGTGATTTGATTAGAATTTAAACAGGTTATGTGTCAAATCAGGACACGTTCAAGAAGTCAAGGTCTTGGTCGAGTACCCAATTCCAAAGTCTCTAAGGTAATTGAGTTTCATTTTCATGTGCATGGGTCGTCTACACAATCAAGAGAAGTCTTGGTCTTCTGTTGTTTATGTGATGTCTGATCTTTAAAGACGGTTTTCGGTGCTGGTTATCCAGTTACAGAAGTGACCCCATAGGCTTTCGCTTTCGCGTCTCTCTAAAATTGCAGTCATAGTAAAATCTTGGTTTATTTAATCATCGGGGACTCCCAAGCACACGAATTCTCTATAAATAGAATAGAAATAGATAATTGAGGGCTTGTTATTCAACAAGTATAACATGACTTATATACCCGTGTCAACCAATATCCATATTCATAGATATCTATCTATGATCTTATCTATGGAGATTCATCCGAATTTTTGAATCTGAATGAATATCAATGAAATGAGTTACAAAAGATAATGCGGATATATAGAATTTCGATATTCTATATAAAATGGGTTGCCCGGGACTCGAACCCGGAACTAGTCGGATGGAGTAGATAATTTCTTTGTTAAAATACGTAACAAAAATCCCTCCCCAAACCGTGTTTGCATTTTTCATTGCACACGGCTTTTCCTATGTATACATCGAAAACTCAATGTCTTCCCTAGAAAGGACTCTAAGAAAAATGGAATACTCAGTCGATCAACCCTAACTTAACTCTTACTACATAAATATTTCATAAAAAAATGAATGAATTTTTTTTGTTATCTCTTCATTATTTAGGGATAATTTACATTTCCATGATCTCATAGACAATTATTCATAATTGACTAGATCATTGATAGAAGTAATATCCAAATACCAAATCCACCCTCTATATAACCTTCGTGAAGTAGAATAAGTTCTTGGGAAGATCAAAGAAAGAACAACTTCTTCCTCCGTAAGGAATTCTTCCAAAAATTCCGAACCTAATCTTTTTAAAAAAGTACGTACAATCTTTTTGTGTTTACGAGCCAAAGTTTTAACACAAGAAAGTCGAAGTATATATTTTACTCGATATAAACTCTTTTTTTTTTAGGATCCGCTGTGATAATGAGAAAGATTTCTGGATATACACAAAAAACGGTCGATAATATCATAATCTGATGAATCAGCCCGGGTCGGTTTACTAATGGGGTGCCCTAATGTGTCACAAAAATTCGCTTTAGACAATGATCCAATTAGAGGAATAATTGGAACTATTGTCTCGAACTTCTTCATAGCATTATTTATTAGAAATGCATTTTCTAGCATTTGACTTCGTACCACTGGAGAATTTAGTCGCACGCTTGAACGATAGCCCAAAAAGTCGAGAATACTTGCATAATTGGTTTATATCGATCCTTCCTGGTTGAAACCAAGCGTAAAAATGATATTGCCATAAATTAACAAGGTAATATTTCCATTTCTTCATCAGAAGAGGCGTATCTTTTGAAGCCATAATTGATTTTCCTTGATATCAAACATAATGCTAGCTAATGTGAAGGAAACATCAATTTCGAAATTTGCCTGTCTTCAACTAAAGAGAAACGATCCTCCAAATACGTAGTGAATTTCCTTAACAAGCCATGCATTCATGGTAACAACAACATAGTATCACTCATCACACGTTTCGATCTTACTAAAAAGACAGAAAAATAAACGACCATCTGATAAATGCTTCTCACTACTTGGTAATTGTTACCTAGGAAAAATTTTAGCCTAGCTAGTATAAAAAAATTTAACATGGCTTAAAATTGCAAGGGCCGCATACTTCATGATCTCAACCATGTTCGCCAATTTGCAGCATCATTTCATCAACCGACTCTTCACTCGGTGAAACTTATTTTCTTGTTTTGGGACAAGTACCTCATGATCCTTGCTCTTCCTGTGGGCTTGAAGAATTTTCTGTTGATACACCTTCCCACCATAGTCCTCTATTATTTCCTTGGAGCTGCGCAAGTGAGATAGAATAGAAGGGCTTCGCCAACGCTAGTTTTGGAGCTAGAAAAGCTTCCGAAACTTGTTTCATAGTGGGCCGCAACTTTGGATTGCTATTTAAGCAAGCAAGTGCAAGAGAAACTACCAGAATGATACTTCTTGCGATAGAATTCTCTCTTGGGATTGGCAAGCGCGGATCCAATATTTGATGTAGCATAATATCTTCTCTGAAGAGAGTGGACTGCATTAAGATGATCTCACCCGGATGCTCACCCATTAGTATTTCCATTGCTACCACCGCGAAGCTGTATACGTCACATTTCTCATTGATGACCAAAGTGTAAGCAAGCTCTTAAAAAAAAACAAAAGGTCATAGATTAGATGAGGCTCGAAACAAAGTTCACAATCTTAGTTAGTGCATTATCAAATGATAAATATGTAAGTATGCTGAAGGGTCAACATGTTATCACCACATGGGGGGTGTTAAGTATATTGATCTAGCTAAGTGCCTCCAGTAATAACATTCCACAAAAATATGGATGATCGTTGCTTACCCGGTGCTATATATCCATGGGTGCCTGCAATATTTGTAGTGAGATTAGATGAGAAGTTAGGTTCTAGGAGTCTTGCTGTGCCGAAATCTGATAGAAAAGCCTGCATATTGTTGTCTAGCAAAATGTTGTTGCTAGATATGTCTCGATGAACGATTGGCCGAGCGCAATCGTGGTGCAAGTAAGACAAGGCATGTGCCATATCCCATACAATGATGAGTCTTTTAGACCAGTCTAGTTCCACTGCTTCAACGTCATCTCTCAGAGTACAAAATAGACTCCCCCTTTCCATGTACTCATAAACCAAGAACATGCATTGCTTGTGTAAGCAAAAACCATGGAGCTTAATTATGCTTCTATGCCGTACTTCAGTCAAGTGCTTCACTTCATTTCGAAAGCTCTTGCCGAAAGATGGGTCCTCTGCTTCATGATGGTGAAGTTTCTTCAATGCCACGATTTTCCCATTAGGCAATTGCGCTCTATAGACACTACCGTATCCACCAGTTCCAATGCAATATTTGATGTCAAAGTCTTCTGTTGCATTTATTATGTCTTCATACGCAATTCTCCCATCATAATTCCATATTGTCAAGAAATCTCCATTTTTTTCTATCATCTCTGATTGAGTGCTTTTCATTCTACGCCGAAATAAGATCAAAGGCCTCAAAACTAAATAGAAAATGAATTGGTGGTATAAGTATTATCATAAGCACAACCCTAGTCATTCTTCTAGAACCATCAATCTTTTCCAAACCATCATTGCCTATGAAAGCTCCATAAGGAACGTGGGCCAAGTTATCTGGAATTTTTCCCGTGAGATAATTATACGACAAGTTGATGTTATCTATGTGACCAAGAGTTGTCGGGATTGTCCCCCCAAGTACATTATTACTCAGATCCAGGTGGATTAGACTCTTTAGATTTCCTAGTTCGGGAGGGATAATACCTCCAATTCTGTTACGATGAATGTCAATTACTTCTAACATGGTGAGGTTTTGGAGACAAAGAGGCAACTCACCGGTTAGCCAATTGTCGGACAAGTTGAGATGCTTGAGCTTTGGGAGTGCACATATTTGAAGGGGAAAGATATTAGCGGAATTATAATCATGCAGCCCAAGAAAGGTCAGATTCGAGAGTAAAGAGAAATCCATATTGCGCCAATCAAATGTGCCCTTGTAGTTGTCCAGGCCTCCTTGTATTATATTTATTTTGACAACGTTTCCGGAGTCGTCGCATGAAATGCCAGGCCACATGCAATGTGCTAAGGAAATGTTGCTTGTGAGGGAGGCAGACCACCACTCACTGTAACGAAGAGCATTTACCTGTGTCCTCATGGCAGTATATTCCAAACCTTCATTGCCTTTGAAATATGAATAATTAACATTGAACAGGTGTTGTGGAACTTTTCCCGTGAGATGATTGCACGACAAGTCGATGTACTCCAAGTTGACAAGCTTCTGAAATTTGGGAACTGAACCATGAAGAGAATTGTTTGTAAGAGTAAGATTCTTTAACATGACCAAACTCTCAAGTTCATGAGGAATATTTCCCGAGAAGTTGTTGAAGCTCAAATCCAAATAAGTGATATTCTTCAAATCTCCTATTTCCGATGGAATGGGGCCAGTGAAGGAGTTTAAGCTCAGTATCAACATAATCAAGCTCTTCAATTTACCTATTTCTGATGGGATAGATCCACTTAATGTGTTCTCTTCCAGTCTTAGATATCCCAAGTTCGTCAAGTTCCCTATTTCCGAAGGAATGGATCCAATGAAGGAGTTCCCAGCCAAATAGAGATGCACCAAGTTCTTCAATTTCGCTAGAGTTGTAAGGATTGAGATCATGTCAATTAGAGAATTGAAACTGAGATCTAGGTAGATCAGCATCTTCAAATTACCCATTTCCGATGGGATATATCCACTAAATGTGTTATATCCCATACTTAGATATGCCAAGTTCGTCAAGTTCGCTAGAGTCGTAGGGATCATGCCATTTAGCGAATTGAAACGAAGATTTAGATATGCCAAGTTCGTCAAGTTCCCTATTTCCGAAGGAATGGATCCATTGAAGTGGTTCCGATGCAAATGCAGTTGCACCAAGTTCTTCAATTTTGCTAGAGTCGTAGGGATCATGCCATTTAGCGAATTGAAACTAAGATTTAGATATGCCAAGTTCGTCAAGTTCCCTATTTTCGAAGGAATGGATCCATTGAAGGAGTTCCTATGCAAATGGAGTCGCACCAAGTTCTTCAATTTTGCTAGAGTCGTAGGGATCATGCCATTTAGCAAATTGAAACTGAGATCTAGATAGATTAGCCTCTTCAAATTTCCCAATTCAGGAGGGATTGGACCATTGATTCGATTTTCATGAATGTCAATAACTTCTAACATGGTGAGGTTTTGGAGACAAAGAGGCAACTCACCGGTTAGAACATTGGTGGACAAGTTGAGGTGTCTGAGCTTTGGGAGTGCACATATTTGAAAGGGAATGATATCGAAGAGATGATAACCAGACAGTGTAAGAAAGGTGAGATTCGGGAGTAGAGAGTAATTCATACTGCTCAAATTAACTGAGCGCCAGTAGTAGTAGTAGTTGTCGTCATCTTGTTGTGATGCATTTATTTCAACAACGCTTCCAGAATCGTCGCATGAAATGCCACACCACGTGCAATGCGACATGGAAGTGTTGCTTGTAATGTAGAAAGGCCACCACCCACTATGACGAAGAGCATCTGCCTCTATTTTGGTGGCAAGGGCAAGGAAGTTGTGGGAAAGAGCCAGCGCAATAATGATCCATGTAGCTGTAGTCATCAGCTGGCAGACATGTAAACCGATGGGTTTGCTCTCCCAAAGTCTCCCCGCATGAGACAATATTATGACGTGGTCATCAGACGATGGGGCCTGTGGTTTTAGTGCAAATATAATTCACACTTTGCAATCCGTGAACCATGCTCATGAGATCCCACTGAATTTTAACTTTTTAGATAACCTCAGTCTCACATGTGACACTTTTTTGTGTTTGAATGTTGTTGTGAACCACACGTTACTTTAATTTGAACAAAAAATATTAAAAATATCACAATTTTCATGTGGCGCTCACTTTAATACCAAAATATTTTGAGCAATCAATTGAGTATTATATCAATCAAAAAATGATCACTTAAGTGTCTCCGACAATAAATTCCGACAATTCATCCTACGTGGCATTTTAAATTAAACTTTGGCTCCGACGTGTTTTTTTTTTTTAAAAGAGATATTGAAGTCTAATGTGAAATATTCTTTGTCTAACTAGGCAAAATGAGCAGCACAATAACGCTTCATTTAAAATTGGGGAAACTTCTCTCTCTCTCGCTGAAAGAGCTCTGTTTCACCAAAGCAAAGCTCCATTTTCTCAATAGAGAAACAGAGTTCACTATTTTAGCTTCCCGTTCGTCTTCGTGAGCTCCAGTTCTCGTTCGGAGCATCTAGGGACAACGAAACTCCTAGAATCGGCGAAAAAGAGACGGGTTCTTCAAGCTCGGTGGAGGAAGAGGAGGCCTTGCAATGAAGATGAGGCCATGAGTTTTGAATTCGAAATTTTACCTTGACCATTACGTTTGACATTCCACCAGGTGATTTTCGTGGAAAATAATCCTAGAAAAGACCACTTATTGGAGTAGCTACCCACGACGCCTTGCTGCAGAAAAAGAAAAAGAATGTAAACAAGCATGGGTATGACAGAACTTGTACGCATCCATCAAGAAGTCAAGGTCTTTCTGGGGTTTCATATGTGTTAACTTTTGGATTAGTGTGTGGCCAATGGTTCATGGGAAGTCGTGGTCTACACGGCACTTCTATTGGTGATGTTTGGCCCTCAAAAAAATTCTAACCCATTGTAAGGGAAAGGTCTGCCTTACCAAACTTTCTACACGACTTCTATTGATGATGTTTGACCCTCAGAAAATTCTAACTCATCGTAAGGGAAAGGTCTGCCTTACCAAACTTTATTAAACTATTCAAATTTAACAGCAAATCCTCTATTGAACTCGTTCGAGCTCAAATCTAGACAATGAGAGATTAGTCAAATCTCCAATTTCCAATGGGACGGCGCAGTCCAAGGTAAGAGGCGGGATTGGACTCAAGAACACTCAAGCTTGTTAAATTGACCAAAGATGGAGGAATGGGGCTAGTCAAGGAGTTTAAGCTTAGTTTTTTTTTACCCAATTATGTATTATTGATGATGATATTACACACAATCAAAATAAATCACTATTATCATATATTAAAATTTCGAATTTTAATAAAATTAGTAGGTCTCGGGTGAATAACCATATAAGCATATCAATTTTGTTGAGTAAAAGCCACAAAAACTAGATTTTACCTTAAAAAAGTTATTCGGATTCTTCGTATAACGTTTGGATTGGACTTGGCCTAGCTTGACCTATGTAATTTAACAGAATCATGTGGGTTGGGGCCGGATTACCTATTGATTACATGAATCGTATTCCGGCCAATCAATTTAAGAGTATCCCCTTAACATGACACCAAATGAATGCTTGTCGTCGACACAGATTGACACCCTGACTTTCGTCCTTAATTTGTTACTCATTCATGGCATTAGACCTCGATTCGCTTGATTACTTTAATCTGAAGGTTCCTGATCTCTTCCAAAGCATGTCCATGGGATGTGTTCAGAAATTTATAAAGACAGTATGCTGCACGCTCTTTCTTTTCAATTCGAATTCCCATGAAGTAGGGAGAAGACAATGATACCGAATTAGCTCTCTTCATTTCGATTTCCGGTTCCCAATTCTCCGACAACCCAACAAACATCAATGAATTTGTCACCGCCAGGAGTGTTGATCGGCTTACTCGAGAGAGCCGAGTGTCATGGCGCGACTAGAACATGGTTATGTTGGATCAAACCGGTCCGGTAGCTTGAGATCCCATTGCAGAGAGACGACAAATTTAAATAGCGGGTAGCTTAAAACTACACAATAGAAGATAGGAGTTGATGATTTCCACTTTGGATTTTGATGCAGCCTAGCCTAGTGCGTGTGAAGACAGGCACGCGTTCAGCAGTTGGGAGGTCTTCGTCGTGCACGCGCGCACTCAAGAGTCGGAGTCGGAGAAGGCGTCGGATCGACACGGACCACATCAACGCACCGCAGGAGACGCACGGCCAAAAGACAAAAGTGGATGCCTTTTTTGACTTCATTTGGCAGACGCAGAAATTTCGTTTGAGGAGCAAGACAAGGAGATAGCACCGAGCACAGAAATTTCGTGTGACCTAGACGAATTGGAACAGATGTTTCGTGAAAATAACGCCGAGTCTGATTTTGTGAATTTTTATTGCTCGAGTCATCCGCCATCACAACGGGGAAAGGTCATCGCACAGTGGTGGATGTCCCACTCAATATAACTCATATGTTCTTCTCTCGGAATGTGGAGAATTGTTGGGTGATTACGCAATTCGCTTGGTATATCTCAACTCGCTCCGCTTCGACTCTGTCGACAATCCATCGTTTTCTACTATGAGATTGGGCAGAGCAAGCTTAGTGGCACGGAAATAAGTAATCGAACGGTAAAATAGACAAAGCAAAGATATAGATCGCACATCGAATTTACATGATTGGTTGAGGTGACCTATGTCCGCAGGGAAGAGCGTGGTAGTATTTCATTATAGATCAATCGATAAAACATACATTATAATCATTCTTGAGTCATTCAAACACTCTCACTATTTCTCAGTCTCAATTATGCCCAACAACTCTCATAGTGTTTACCCCTCATAATTCTTCACGAAATAATCTCTCAATATCATAAATGAATGAACAAATTTTACCCACAAGAAGTAATCTCTCAATAACACTTTCCGATAAGCCACAATAGATGATATGCCAGAATGGATTTTCAAGTAAGGAAAATAGTTGATGTAATTTAGGTGAGTTTTGTAGAGTCATAGCACAAATTTTTTGACAAGCAAAATATTGTACTTATGCAATCTCTAAATTAAATAGTCTTGTGATTCGTTTACAATTTAAACTAGCATACCTACCAAAAGAAAAGGATTTAAACCAGCTTGCACATGTGGACAAAACTTGCACACATCCATCAAGAAGTCAAAGTCTTTTGGGGTTTCAAGTGTATTAACTTCCGGATCAATACGTAATCAACGGTTCATGAAAAGTCATGGTCTTTGCAACACTTTTACTAGTGATTTTTGGCCCTAAAAATTTCTAACCCATCGCAAGGGAAAGGTGGTGGACCAATTTTTTCAGCCTCTCTTCTTTTGACTAGCAAGCCTTGAACTTAGAAAGAGAGATCCAAGTCATTCCAATCACATGGTGTGGAAATAATATTAAAGCAGGTTGCGCATCCCGAACGATAGTTTGAATTGGAATCATTTTTCAAAACACAAATTAGACTCCCCCTTCCACCAAGTAATCATAGACCCTAAACACGAGGCACGTGTGTAAGCAGAAACCATGGAGCTTCATTATGCTTCTAAATTGTACTTTTGTCAATTGTTTCACTTTGTCTCAAAAGCTCTTGTAAAAAAAGATGGGTCCTCTGCTTCAACATGGTGAAGTTTCTCCAATGCCACAATTTTCTCATTGGATAATCATGCTCTATAGACACTATTGTAACTTTCACTCACTATGCAATTTTGATGTTGTAGTCTTTTTTTGCATTAATTATGTCTTCATATGCAATTCTCCCATCATAATTCCTTATCGAAAAGAAATCTCCATTTTTCTTTGTTGTCTCTAATTGCTATTCGTTGTAGTGGAAATAAGAAGCAAGGCCTAAGAACTAGATGAGAAATGAGTGTTATAGATAAATGAGATTATCCAAACATATACATTCAGAATTGTCCAGTTCAACAAGAGCCACAATTTCGGATGAACAAGATCAAAATTTTTTCTCATGGACCATGTAATATTCTCCAGTCCCACCCAAAGGTAAACTCCCAAATATTTTAGGTGACCCTTTATGTTCCTGAAATTGATTATTATTGCTTTGAGGACATTGTAGTTGTTGAGTAATTAAACATCTGCCGTTCCTTCTAATGATCCATCAATCCATCCATAAACCCCATTTTAATTATTTCCTTTAATAACACAAAAGACTGCTGAGAAATTGCAATGAACTGCAATGAAAAAGACTATGTGCTGAAATTGTATGGTCTCTGGAACAGGTGGTGGAGGTGGCTCTCGCAAATGCAAGGATCGCCCATTGCTGCGACCGGACGATGTCGAGCGCAATCATGGTGCAGGTAAGACAAGGCATGTGCCATATCCCATACAATGACGAATCTTTTAGACCAGTCTAGTTCCACCGCTTCAACGTCATCTCTCAGAGCACAAAATAGACTCCCCCTTTCCATGGACTCATAAACCAAGAACATGCATTGCTTGTGTAAGCAAAAACCATGGAGCTTAATTATGCTTCTATGTCGTCCTTCAGTCAAGTGCTTCACGATGGGTTAGAATTAACAAATTTTGCCCACAAGAAGCAATCTCTCAATAACAACTTTTGATAAGCCACGATAGATGATATGCCACAATGGATTTTCAAGTAAGGAAAATAGCCGGTGTAATTTAGGTGATAAGTTTTTTAGAGTCATAGTACAAATTTTTTAACAAGCGAAATATTCTATTTATGCAATCTCTAAATTAAAGAGTTTTATGATTTGTTTACAATTTAAACTAGCATACTTGCCAAAAGAAAAGGATTTAAACAAGCTTGCAACATGGACAAAACTTGCAAGCATCCGTGAAGAAGTCAAAGTCTTTTGGGATTTCATGTGTGTTGACTTCTGGATCAAATACGTAATCAACGGTTCATGGAAAGTCATGGTCTTTACAACACTTTTATGGTGATTTTTGGCCCTAAAAATTTCTAACCCATCGTAAGGGAAAAGTGGTGGACCAATTTTTTCAGCTTCTCTTCTTTTGACTAAGAAACCTTCAACTTAGAAAGAGAGATCCTAGTCATTCCAATCACATGGTGTGGAAATAATACCAAAGCAGGTTGCGCATCCTAGACGATAGTGTGACCCTATTGGAATCATTTTTCAAAACACAAATTTGACTCCCCCTTCAATCAAGTAATCATAAACCCTAAATACACGGCACTTGTGTAAGCAGAAACCATGGACCTTCTTTATGCTTCTAAATTGCACTTTCATCAATTGTTTTACTTTGTTTCGAAAGCTCTTGTAAAAAAGATGGGTCCTTTTCTTCAACATGATGTAGTTTCTCCAATGCCACAATTTTCCCATTGGACAATCACGCTCTATAGACACTATTGTAACATCCACTCACTATGCAATTTTGATGTCATCATAGTCTTTTGTTGCATTTATTATGTCTTCATATGCAATTCTCCCATCGTAATTCCTTATCGAAAAGAAATCTCCATTTTTCTTTGTTGTCTCTAATTGCATGCTATTCGTTGTAGTTGAAATAAGAAGCACGGCCGAAGAACTAGATGAGAAATGATTGTTATAGATAAATGAGATTATCCAAACACATACATTAAAAAATGTCCAGTTCAACAAGAGCCACAATTCCGGATGAATAAGATCAAAAATTTTCTCACGGACCATATAATATTCTCCAGTCCCACCCAAAGGTTAACTCCCAATTATCTTAGGCAACCCTTTATGTTTCTGAAATTGGTTATTATTGCTTCGAGGACATTGTAGTTGTTGAGTAATTAAACATCTGCTGTTCCTTCTAATCATCCATTAATCCATTCATAAACCCCATTTTAATTATTTCATTTAATGACACAAAAGACTGCTAAGAAATGCAAGGAACTGCAATGAAAAGAAAAAGACTATCTGCTGAAATTGTATGGTCTCTGGAACAAGAAAACTCGAGTCAAAAACAACTTCCGATATACTTTGCTTAAGTTCGATTTTGGCGGCCCCAAAACCTATTTGCAATTTTTCTACCCCACCCATAGTATCTGTTAAGAGTCTTATTTCATTTGATTTCTTTGAACCCCATGTGATCATAGTCTGAGGAGATCACAAAGAGTGCATGTGGCACGAGCAAAGAATGTTGAATAGGATTTACTGTGGATGGTTTGCAATAGCATCTTTGAGCACCATCGGAATCTTTGCTTCTCTGGGGTACACACTAGTCGTCAATACTCGGGGTGAGCAACCGATAACTTGAGAACCGGTCGGTGGGAACGTGTCGGGTTCCAGGTTTCAAGGTATGTAGGGTACATTTTAGGTTCCAAAAATTAGAAAATCTATTTCGACGGGTAAATATCAAGTTCTAAGTCAGTGAAACCTGGAACCAAAAATCTCCAATAAGTTTTTGTGTCTTTTTTGTTTTCCGGTCTATGTCTTCGCACAATCCTACATTATTCCATGGCTTTCATTTTCTTGCTGACATGAAAAAGATAAGCCGGATGAGATTGTCGAGAGTCTACCAAGCGCAGAATGCATCGTCTTTATTGCACAAGTGCAATTAGGATTACTTTACAGGACAAGTTCCACTCACGTTTTCCAGTAATTTATCCACGACGGGCAAAGCTTGCGATTCGACGAAGTTGATCTTGTGTTCAACATTGGCCTTCTTGATAAACGGCAATCCGATCTCGTATGCTTCTCGTTCTACATCGATCGCTATGATCTGCAGTGGAAACATTTGAGTAATGTGCTGATTAATTCTAGCTTGACAAATAGACTTCCAAATTTTTTCCTATTGTCAAGCGAGAGAGACGGCAGACCTTGCCATCTTGCGGGATCGTGAGAGCCATCAGGAGGAGAGAGTATCCGGTGAAGACGCCGACCTCTATAGTCTTCTTCGCGTTCAATAGCTTCAGGAGCAGCGCGACGAACTGACCCCCGCTGGCACAGTCGCAAAGTAGGACCTGTTCAGTAAGATTCCCACCAACACTGAACACACAAACTTAAAGATACTCTCTGGTTTTAAGTATATGGACCGCAGCTTTCGGTCATTGAAGTCTATGGTTATGCCATATTTACTCAATTTATCATCATCGTGACATGAATGTGCGTCTCCGAAAGCGAGTAATGAACATGTTCATACACTCTAAGTCGATGCGGAATCATTTTGAGTAATGAGTATGGAATAGAATTGCTGTGGATGGTTTGCAGTGGCATCTCTGAGCTCCTTCAGAATCTCTGCTTCTCTGGGGTAGACACTAGTCGTCAGTACATACTGCCATGACAATACAACAACTTAGAACATTCTCAAACCGTTACAGCAACTTCATTCAACAGAAGAAATTGCTGCAAACAGAACAAATCAAAAAGGAGAAAGAGAGAGAGAGAGAGAGAGACTCTACATTGTATAGTTCATCACTCTGCAACAACCCTGATGGACCCTGGGAGACTACTTTCACAGTTGGTTCCATCTCTGCAAAGCCACTAGATCAATCAAAAATGCTGGTAAAGCATATGCAAAAGAGAAAATTGTCTAATTCCTGTATGTTTTGTAATGAAGAGTATATGAGGTACTCGTAGGCATTACAAGACAACTCTATCAATTATTGCACAATTATTTGCTGATGGATATAGCTAGGTGATATTCCCAGCTTGGTTGTGAAAAAACGTTTTCAGATCGGGCTCTGCTCCTTTGTCCAAATCAAACTATCTGAACCATAATCATCAATTACTATGCGTAAGAACTAGTGGAACCGCCATTTTTCACAACACTTTATCCTGTAAAGAAAGCAGAGCAGAAGATATAGATGCTGAAGACTTGTTGTCATCCATGCGTCAAATGGAACGATCAACCAGAATTATTCCTAACACAGGGACTAGGTAATGTAGATTAAAGAAATTGACAAGAACAGTCTTTTAGTGGGTGAACAATCGTCTGAAGTTTATTGAAAGCAGTCAAAAGGTTATAACACAACAGACTCACAATCTGTATTAGAAACTATTGTGCTCCAAACTCAAAAGATTGAGGAACGAGTGCTTATTTTGATGTATGCCATAAATTTGATCAAAGGGCATCAATAGATGCGCCTGCAGATCGTCATCCCATCACCCAGCGCAACTTGAGATATATCGACCCGAGGATCGCCCGCTATCATCTTGTTGAACTCGATCGTGTCCTTCCACGCGAATTGCCTCAATGGGTGAGCGGAGGATGGGTCGGCCAAGGCCACAGTGCCTCCCCAGAGAGTGTTGTCATACATGATCACACCCCCAACCCTCACCAGCCTTATTAGCCTCTCATGATAGCTCTTCAGGTTTGCCCGGCATCGACGAACGCAAAGTCAAAGCTGCTTTCATTTTCTTGCTGATACGCAAAAGAGAAGCAAGATGAGATTGTTGAGAGTCTTAACAAGCTCAGAAGATGTCATTTTCATTGCACAAGTTCATATGAGGACTACTTATCTAGAAAAGTTACACTCACGTTTTCTAGTAATTTGGCGAGGACAGGCAAAGCTTGCGATTCAACGAAGTCGATCTTGTGTTCAACATTGGCCTTCTTGATAAACGGCAATCCGATCTCATATGCTTCTCGGTCTACATCGATCGCTATGATCTGCAGTGGAAACATCGTGCAGATTCATTCTAGCTTGACAAATAGACTTCCAATTTTTTTCCTTTTCGCAAGTGAGAGATGGCAGACCTTGCCATCTTGCGGAATCGTGAGAGTAGTGAGGAGGAGAGAGTATCCGGTGAAGACGCCGACCTCTATAGTCTTCTTCGCGTTCAATAGCTTCAGGAGCAGCGCAATGAACTGACCCCCATCCGGCGCAGTCGCAAAGTAGGACCTGTTCAGTAAGATTCCCACCAACACTGAACATACGAACTTAAAGACACTCTCTGGTTTTAAGTATGTGGACAACCGCCTTCGGTCATTAAATTCTATGGTTATGTCGGATTTACTCAATTTATCATCATCGTGACACGAATGTCCAGGTTCAAAAGTGAGTAATGAACATGTTCATACACTCTAAGTCGAAGCGGAATCATTCTGAAGTCATAGTCAAAGGAAATCAATGAAAATGGATGTGGAATTGAGTAATGAGTATGGAATAGAATTTACTGTGGATGGTTTGCAATAGCATCTCTGAGCTCCTTCAGAATCTCTGCTTCTCTGGGGTACACACGCTAGTCGTCAGTACATACTGCCATGACAAAACAACAACTTAGAACATTCTCAAACTGCTACAGCAACTTCATTCAACAGAAGAAATTGCTGCAAACAGAAAAAACATAAAAAAGAGAGAAAGAGAGACTTTACATTGTATAGTTCATCACTCTGCAACAACCCCGATGGACCCTCGGAGACCAGTTTCGCAGTTGGTTCCATCTCTGCAAAGCCACTAGATCAATCAAACACAAAGATAAAAGAATATGCAAAAGAGAAAAATTGTGTAATTTCCGCATGTTTTATAATGAAGAGTATATGAGGTACTGACAGGCATTACAAGATAATTATATCGATCATTGCACAATCAGGGAAATGCACAATTCGAGAGATATCGGCACCGTCCTAACAGATGCAGAAGATCCCTTAGATATCTCTAACCTCCACGACCATTTAGGGCCAAGAAATGCTGCATTCTTTCCTCATTATGCAGTGGCAGATGAGAAAAATCATATAGTTTGGGTGCTAATGCAGGATACAGGTGAAAGTAAAGCGTTCTGCTTCATTTCACTGTGCAGCGGCAGAAACTTGAGTGAAGCCAAAGATAACCTCCATGTCTCGACCCATGAGGGATTTCATGGAACCCCAGAAAGATTGCTGTGAGAGAAAATAGCAGCAAAAGATAGAGCGAGATCGGCGAACTTCATACCTTCTACTCTGGAGAAAGAATTGCCCAGATCACAATCTAACTTGGGAAAGCTTCTGCAGTTCCATGGGAAACATGGGCATCGTATAAAATAATTCTCTTCCAAGAAATTGCCATAGCAGGCTTATCCTGCGTCATTCGGGTGTTGTTTTTCCGGCTGAATAATATTATTTTATGATCAATACGTTTGACCGGGCTCGTCGGCTGCAGTGAGAACACGATTGCATTCGAACACCGTGAAAAAGAACTGATTCTCTTCCAGATAACATAAGATTTCCATCATGCTGGCATTGATCCAGACATTTTTAGTGCTTGTTTTCGACCGATGCAGGTGTTGGAATGCGATGATTGTCGTTCTCATTCCTCTCTCTCTCTCCCCCTGTAGTCACTGGAGACGTTTGGTCAGAGGACTCCGTCGTATGACATGAAGTTGAGTACGATAATGTGAGACTGAATCTGTCGGAGCCCTCTGTGTATTATCACCATGGCAAGACCAGAGAACCTTCCAGATGGTAAATGCGAGAGTTGCTGTTCTACGTACTATCATCATGGCATGACCACAAAACTAGCCACGGATAAGGTATTAAGAAGAAGGAGAAGAGTCAAAAAGGAGAGGTCAAGATTGGCCACCGCTAGAACAGAATAATTATCTACTACAAATAAATTTTTAAACCAACTTATTTATAGTAAAATACATATAAGAGATTTCAAGAGAAATGAATCAATCTCTATCGAGTATATATAAAAAGCCTCGTCTCGGGAGACTCAACAACATGATTAGATAAATTGGACACGAAAAAAGTGATTTCATACTTATTGTTGTTAAGAGATATAACAGCCAACCGGGTCTCACCTTCAGTTTTATTAGATTAATCGACAGTTGAGAATGTCGATCTCATTTCGTGCCCAAAATGTCCAAAATCACCTTCAGTTTTATTCGATTGGCGATATCAGTTTTCCCATGCTAGCTTGAAAAGCATCATTGTTAGCGATCCAATTTTGCCTCTCTTGCCAGACTGTTCCTCTTTTTTTCTTCCCCCATAGAAGCGTCCCGGAAGATTATATCTATAAACTATTATATATTTTCATTTAGTCAAAAAGGGTTTATTGTTGGCGAAACGTTATGGAAAAGTTGTGAACCTCTTTTTATACTTTTATTTGTAAGAGAGTCGTGCAAGTATCTCTCTAAGATATGGCTCATTACATGACTCATCAGCAGGGCTCATGCACGTAGACTCGCGTCTTAAAAGTCTCGACTTACTGAACGGAAAAGATAGAAGACCAATAAAACAAATGAAACGATGCAACTCTGGTTCAATGAAGAAGTGGCCAAGAAAATTCACACGATTATGTATCAATTTATTAAGAGATCAAATAAAAGAATAGCTCAATATCACCACTCAGTCAGCAAAGCCGGAGTATTACTGCACAAATACATAAGAATCCAAGTTTATTCCTCCCTCAGAAATTAAATAATATCAAAACCATGCACAAAAATGACCGACGTGAATGTACCATATCCACAAAGAAAGACCAAAAGAGTTACTTCCGATTAGCTCGAAGTGATTGCATAGTGGCAGCAAAAGTATCATAGTCGGGAAGCTTAGGATGAACGTGACTTGCTTGTTTGAAGGAATCCTCCCTAGATGCAGACTCCAAGCTCGGAGTTGCAGCCTTAGAACTTTCACTCATCTCTGACTTAGCAGATGAAACCTTCTTTTGAATGGGCAACGAAGGTTGCTCTCTTGCAGTAGACTTTGGACTATGTTCACTCATACCTGACTTACTGGATGAAGTTTTCTTTGAAATTGAAGACGAAGGTTGTTCCATTGCAGTAGACTTCGAGGTCTCCTCACGAGACGATCTTTTGGTTTCTGAAATGGGCTCGCCCCTTGCTTCCTTACTGTACCTCGACTGTTCAGAACTTCTCAAACTATAGGCTTCATTGGCTGCAGAGTGAGGCCTTGTTGAAGTTTCAGTTGGATAAGAGCTCCTCAGAGAGGATCTTGAATCCGCACTACGTTCTTTGGATTCATCAGAGGCAAAAGTTGACTTCAAGTCGGTATTTCTGTGAGCACTTGGAGCACCTGCCTTTGTCCTTCGAGAAAGCTTAGCACCTATACGTTCTCTACTGGTAGTGGATGAACCAGTGGAGCCTGATCTTTTATTCACTTCAGACTCCTCCTGAGTATAAGGTTCAGAACCACTGTTATAAATCTGTTCTTTCATAGTTCCTTCTGAAGCATAAATGCCATCAGAGACCAGAGATGGGATCACTGGCCTCGTGCTTGCTCTTCTTGTCAAGTTGTCATCCACTTCTGGCTGCATCTTCTCTATATACCGTTCCCGGCGGGTTCTTGAACCACGTTGTTCTTCTCTTAATTCAAAAGATGCACTTGAACCTCTGGAACTTGATCTTTCAGTTTCATTTACTTCAGACTCCTGCTGAGGGTAAGATTCCAGATGGCTGTCTGAAATTTGGCCTTGGCTAGTCCTTTCTGAAGCATAACTGCCATAAGGACCAAGAGATGGGATCACCGGCCTTGTGCTTGCTCTTCTTGTAAACGTATCATCCACTTCCTGCTCCACCTTCTGAACCTGCCGTTCTCGACGGCTTCTGGAATTATCTTGCGAAACGTTTTTCTCTGGAATCTGATCACTACCAGAACCAAAAGATGTGAAAGCTGGCCCTCTGGAACCCACTTCCACACTCTCCGGATCTTGCTGAACTACAGAATCATCTGATAAATTAAGTCGGAAAGAAGAGGATGTTTCCTTTGCAGTGTATTCAGCTGTTTGTTTAGATAACGAAGCATCACCTGCCGAGCTCCTCAAATTCGCGGGATGCCTATTACCTTTATTTTTCAGACCACCAGTCAATCTTCCAAATGTCAAACCCAAACCACTATCGTAACTATCTTCATGTGAAGATTTAGAATCATCTATTGTACTGCGTTCTGAAAATACAGAAGCACTTTCCTCGACTTCATGAACCAAAGCATCTTCATAAGCATTGAAGGGCTGACTCTGGCGCTTCTTATCTACAGGATCATCAGAGGTATCCAATCCTTTATTCTTTGAATTAAGCGAGTATTTCCCTGAACTAGAAGGTAAATCACCAATTCCAAACTTTTTCTGAGATCCAAAACTGGAATGTACTCTCTCTTCCTTATAATCGCTCTGCTCCTCTTCACTTTCTGAACTTGGCCCATCTGACTCATCAAAGGTCACAGGCGCAGGTTCATCTGCTTGTGAATGAACCGTAGAATCAGCTAAATCGCCAGAAAATATAGGACCATGCTGGTTCGCTGAGAAACTTGATTGGGGAGTAATCTTTGTGAACGTGTCAATTGTGGTCCTACTGGGGCTTGGCAAACTGATACTTGCTGATGGATAGCTAGGTGATTCCCAGCTTGGTTGTGAGGTCTTCACACTGGGCTCTGCTCCTTTGTGCAAATCAAACCCATAGTCATCATTATCTGAACCATAATCATCAAAAACTACTGGAGTGCTTTCAATTGCTGATTTATTATCTTTCTGGAAGTTTTCTTCATCAAAATCGGCAAAGGGGTTTTCAGCAACATCATCCTCCTGCTTCCGATTACTCATAACCTCTCGCTCAGCACCATAAGTGCTTGAGTGTGACGAATGAGAATGATAGGAAGCACGGGTAGAATGTTTAGCAGATATAAAATCATCCTGCAAATCATTAGCAGATTCCACTTCAGATACACCGGAGTTTCTTCTCTCACTCAGTTCATCTAAAGTGCCACTAGTCTCTGGTCGAAAAGAGTTTCTCGTCCTACTTGATTTATCCAAAACATTGCCATGCTCAGCTCCAGACGAGCTGTTCTGGGTATTTCTGCCTGCTATCTCATGTTCAGTCACAAGTGAGTCAACACCACTGAAATCTGCACTAGACTTTCTAGAATTAGACCGGCTGGATTCGCTGCTTCTCCTGTTACCCTCTCTGTAAAATCTTTCATTCACCCCTGCAAGCCTATCAGTGTCTCGGACATCAGCTTGACTGCGATGTATGCTTGGAATTCTGGCCTCAAAAGTATCATTTACAGGAACCCTATCAGAGGATAAACCCTCTGATTGTGAGCTCACATATCTTTCGAACTGAACGTTGTTTATACCATAACTAGAGGACTCTGCAAATGTGTTGTTGTTCATGGGCTCCATATTAGACTTCATGGAAACATACTGGCTAGGTCTGTCATTGCTCGAATGGCCATCTTTATAAAACCTCTCACCTACTTCTCCAACGTGCTCTTCTTTTGCATAATTCTGCTTATATGCTGTGTGAGGTTGAGCATTTCTTCCATCAGAAGCCTTATTACCTGCAACTTTAGCATAGGCTTCATCTTGAAAACTGGAGCCTGCAGATCTTCCAGCCCATTCATCCATAGGACCGTGAGCAGAAGACCTTTGTGGCTCTGTAGAGTATTGCGTAGAAATCCTCCCACGGCTAGAAAGTTGTGCAGCAGCTCTGGCAGCCATGCTTGCCCGTTCAGCAGATTCTGCAGCAGCTTGAGCAGCAGAGGTTGCATCCTTGAATTCCATATTCCAGTTTTGCCCGCCCATGTAATCAACATTTCCTTCCCTGCGATACATATGTCCAGCTTCAGCCCCTCCATTGCATAACCTGTAAATGGAACTTCCATTAGGATGAATATCAAAGCAAGTTTCCCACAATTCTAATTTCAAGTAATAAAATGATTAAAAGCAAACCTTTCATCAAATGGTACAACTCATCATACCTGGAGTTTTCGGCTCTGGATGTGAAGTGATAGGAACATTAGCATGTCCAGGGGGAATATTTTGGTGGTCAAATGATGTCCTGCTACTGTTCTCATGCAAGTTTACAGAGGCGTCCTCCTTTGCTACTTTTTGAGGTGCGACATGCACATTGGTTCTTTCTCTGTCATTATCAGGCACTTGGAAGTTTGAAAATTGTGTCTGCAGGTTACTAGCTTTTTCAAAAGTACTCGGTCCATTCTGCTAAGCAATAATATGCAAATGTTGTATCAACAAACAGAAGAAGAACATGCTAAATTACTAGTGCATAGCCAGAACTCAGAAGCAAAACTACTAAAGCAATCATAATTCAGAATTACCAACAAATCTTCATGATTATGCGAATCATTATCCCCAAATGAATTAGGATCCCATTTGATGTTGTGTTCCTCCGCAATTGAGGTTAAAATCTTTACTTTGGTTGGACCATCAGGTGCTTTGGCAGAGAGTTTCTCAACTAACTGATAAACAAAGGGCAAGAAAAGATTCCATCAAGCCCAATGAAACAAGTGCAACCAAGAAACTTTGGCGCATTTCAATTCATTCATAAAAATGAAGGAATGTAAAGGAAGCCGAACAATCATGGACTTACAGAGCGGTTTACACCACAATCAGGACGCAACTCAACAGCTGCAGAAATGAAATCTTTTCCATATTTTGCGGTAAAATGCTTGCGGATATCCATAAGTTCAGGAACGTCTGAGCATCTCGGAGATGCAAAGACTACGCTTGAAACAGCCTCCTTCAAGTCAATTGGGCAGTTTCTGGAAACACACAGAGAATCAATTACACATTTCTCACTGAAAATAATTACTTAAAATTTTATGCAGAAATTAAAAGCCAAGACTATCATTTCTTTGGGAATTCCCAAGCATCGTGGTGGGCCCACTTATGTCCCTGTTGTGCTAACTCAGTGGAACCAAACTGTGGACTACAGGGAGAAGGTTAGAATTCCAGCCAATAGGATGGGCGAGGTCTGGCAAGAAAGAGGAGAGGGGTCGGTATAGTGAATTTTACACAAAGGAAGGAGAGCCCATTGTGCAAAAGTAAATGAAGGAAGAAGAGGTGAGATTCTACACATCTCAGATAAAGCTTATCATCAATCGATGATGGGGAGCAGCAAGGTGCCACAAGAGTTGCCTCCATAGAAAAAATGCATTTGCATGAGAAGCCCTTTCAAAGACATCCTCGAGGCACATAATTCTACTGTGGACACTATCTTTAAGCCAGACGTGGAAGAAATATCAGATAATTCATCATTTCGTTTGATGACCAACAGTACTTGCTCTAGCTATGTGCTGTCTTCTCATCTCGGCGCCTATATCCAAAAAAAAAAAAAAACGATAATCTCACACCCAGTACTCTTGTTCTCAATGAAAAAAAAAAAAAAAAAAAACTCAGGATTAATGAAACGAAATAATCGTCGCCACGTACTTCTGTGACTCGATTATAGGCAAACGAGCTGCAATAAGTTCACAGAACAGCTCAACAAGCTCGTAGGCTGCCATCATCTTCTCTTCCCTCACAACATGTTCGACCTGGAAGAAGCAACACGAGAACGAACCACGTTAGCAAACCGCCCTCCTCAGCAATTACAAATTCACGTGCGATGATCTAATGAGCAACAATACAAAACCCTACATACTTCATCGCACAAAAACAAGTGCTAGACAGATTTAATCAGCTCCATTCTAAGCAGAAATTCACTTGCCAGGGGAAGAGCCGTAATTCGGTAGGAAAGATATGAGCTTTTCGAAGAAAAGAGTCACAAAATTGAACGATAATTCAACGAGAGAAAAGGAAAAGGCACAATTCAACGTGCTTCAAAAAACGACGGCGCAACAGATTTTCACATCAAGCCGCCACCTAACTGAAACCGTGACTCGACGATTACGATCCGAAATCGAGCCCGCCTCAATCTCCCAACGAAGCGACGAACGAACGAACGAACGAACGAACTCACCCGAATCCTAGCGGTCTGGTCCTGGCCGGACTCGAGCAGCTGGGCGAGGTCCCGCCTCATCTGCTTCACCTGGACCTCCTTCCTGTTCCTCAGCAGCTTCAGCCGCGACGCCGCGAGCCTCAACGCCGTCTTGCTGCACCACAAAAAAAAAAAAAAAAAAATCAACACACAACACAACACAAGCCACCGGTCAACAACCGATCGGGCGGGGGGGGACGGACTCACCATTTGGCGGGCTTGAAGCTCTTGTGGAGCATCGTCTCGTCGGCGCGAGGACGGAGGACTCTCGGGGCGCGATCGCCGATCGGAGGAGCGAGCGGGGATCGCGATCACGCGGGGGACGATGCACGCGGCAACGGAGGCGTGTTCGGGTCGCGGTTTTGGGGATGGGTAAGCGTACGGGGGGAAAGTCCGAATTGTATTCGGGCATGGGAAGCTACCTTTTTTCCGAGAGCGTTAAGTAATCGCGGCAAGGGAAGGGGGGCGGAGGAGGGGTACGGCGCGGGAAGGTGCACGGGAGTTACTGCGGGCGTCGGTCGGACTTTCGGCTCCGTTGACTTTGACTTGGGGATTTTCAATCACGAGATTCACGACGCGGAGTGATATTTCCTTCTTCGCACGAAGGAGAGTCCCTCTGCTTGCGGAAGAATGTTATTTTTTTTTATGTCGAGGGAAAATAAAAGTCGTTTTTTCTGAGTTTTTATCACCAAAAAGCCTTAGATCATGACTACTGGGATGCTAATATCGCAAACTTTTTTTGTATTACAAAAACTCCTAAATTATAACTACTATGACGTTGGTATTCAAATTTTTCTTCTGTATCATCGAAACTCACAAACTCATATACAAAGAACCCAAGATCATAAGAAATTTCCAATGGATTATGAGGAAAGTAGCATCCCTCATTTATATCATTAGACCCACAAGCTCTTAAATGCTGTACATCTGTCACAATGAACATTAAGTGCTAGAGTATAAAATAGTTTCTAATTAATTCTAACAAAAGTACCGTCCGTCATTCGATACGTGCTTGGGGTGTTAGTGACTTTAAGAAGAAGGGTGGGGGCATTAGTGTCATGAAAAGACAAAGTTTGGGATTTTCGTTGATAGACAGGTATTTTTGTCACACTAAGGATAAGTTCAAGGTACTAGTGACACAAAATAATGAAAACATTTGAATGTTAGAGTCGTGTGGACAAAAATTAGGGTCTTTAGTAGTAAATGAGGTATTTTTCGTGACATTGAAACAAGTTTGGAGGAATTGGCATTTCGAAAAAAAAATAAAATTGGGGCATTAGTGTTGAGTATAATTAATGGGTTTTTTTGTGATTTTTTATTTATGTTTTACTTTTTTTTGTTTTGGTTATTACTACAAAAAACTCCAAATCGGTACATCTATAACAAATTACACAAATTTACACTCATAACATATTTACCCTCCATTAGCTTCTATAAAAAAATTTATCATGACATTACTGAACCGAATAATACATGACATTACTGAACCGAATGATATATGACAATAATTGAATTGCGAAAAATCCATATCCCAAATTTATCACAGGTATATATTACTTTGGTGTTTTTGAAAAAAAAAACTGGTTTAGGATAAATTTTCCACTAAAAAATTGATTCGGGCAAAATATATAAATATTCCACACATGCCAATTTGTGAATTTTGGCAACTCAAAAATTGATTTGGGCTAAATTTATAATGTTATCAATAAGATAATTTTCGTGATACTTAGCCTTTTCTGGTTTACAAGTTTTGCCGTTTTCTTGAGTTCTGGAACCAATCGTGGTGGGGCCGGCCTAGCTGTACGTGCGTTAAAACGGGGGGGCCCAGATTCGTTGCACGTCGCTATCAAATGGAAAGCGAAGCGACGTCCCTGATTTCGTTGTCTTTTACTTTTTCCTTCTTTCCTTCGCGATCGCTGTTGATGTTTCCCTTACTAAGAGGATTACCTCGACCTCTCGCGCAACGATGGCGATCCACCTGTCGCGTCCCGATTGGCTGCTTGCCTGCTGGTTTAGCCTGTTCGAGAAGGTTATTCACGTTTCATCTAGAAGAAATGGGGTGGGCCCCGCACGAAGGGGGCGATGTGCAGTGCTCAATCCATGAAATCTTTATTCTTTTCATTTATACGTTGGGAATTTCCGAACATTCCTTCCACATTGTATATAATCTTCGAATTTCGAGCCATGCGCGATAAAGGAAAATATTTAAAATTGAAAAATCATTTGTAAAGAAAATAATTAATTTTGATTTATTTTAGGGTTTATAGTTCCTTCTTTATTAGAAGGGAAGTCATTTTACCCTTAAGCTTGTGTTTCGTCATTGAGTCAAAAAATAATTTTGCGACAATAGTTTGTCTTCAAGGCAACGGGGCCGTTTTATAAAAATAGATAAATTAAAAAACATCTTTCTTAAAAATGATCATTTGTATCATTTATAAAAGTGGATTGATAAAATACTTGTATTATCCACGAAAATATTTATATGTACATTCTTGTCATCGAAAATGTTCTTCATCGACAATTTAGTAATTATGACAAACAACCACTTTTAAGAAATATTTTATAAATTATAATTTTTTGCGAAACAAATGGAATCTCCATCTACCATATGGGTCGGGATTCTTATGTGATAAACGTAGAGCAGCTTAGTTTGCACGCAGATATATCTTTTATGAAAATTAATATACCTTGTAATTAATACTAATAGCAATACCTATAATAGAAAAAGAACAGGGCAATGCGTGAAAAGCTGAAGCCGTTTTCGGAAGATTGCCGACGCCTTTGACTTTTGTGACACGTCCGGTCTCTATTCAAAATATTCGACCGCTTATAGGCGAAGGTTCTTCCAATGTTTGATCAGTTTGATAAGTCAACATACATATCCCACATTAATTGACAACGTTCTAATTGAAATTCACGCCTCACATGACCAACCATATTAGACATTTGTATTAACTAATAAAGCTACAGAAAAGAGGGGGACAAAAAAGAGATTAAAAAATTAGTAATAAATAACCAAGGAAATTGCCCAATTGACAATGTTGTGGGGCAGAAACCATGCGCGATTGTGGAATTTTGCCTTGACTGATAAAGCTATAGAAAAGAGAGGACCAGAAAACAGATTAAAAATTAGTGATAAATAGCCACAGAAATTGCCCAATTGACAATGTTGTGCAGCACAAACCATGGCGATCGTGGAACTTTGCATTGACTAATAAAGCTACAGAAAAGAGGGGAAAAAACAGATTAAAAATTAGTAATAAATAACCACAGAAATTGCCCAATTGACAATATCGTGAGGCAGAAACAAAGGCAATCGTGGAATCTTGTGTTGGCCAATGAGGATGTGCACGTGCTCCATTCGTATTAAACACGAAACCAAACTCAATTTGATGATTATTTTAAGAGAGATGATTATTTAACATGTAATAATCCAAAAATGATGATTATTTTAATTAATCATAGCAGAGAAGAATATGCCCAGATGATGCCCAGAACGAAATTGCCCACCAGAACGTCACATCTTTCAATTTTGGGAGATCAATTAAGGAAAAACACCACGACCCATCATTATAGAAAGCATGAACAGTCGAATCACGATGTCCCATTTTAAGGATGTTTGGCTATGGAGATCGCGCATCTAGAGCCCGTGTCTCATATCGATGCGCCGATCCTCGAGGCTCGAGCCCTTTTTGTTCCAAGGCTCTGGTGTTTGTCCATGTGCATATAGATTTAGTGCAATTCCATCGAGAATTTACATGCGCCTCAAGAAGGCAGAAAGTGAACTCACTAAGCTGAGGCAACATCCTCCAAAAGACCCGAGAGAAACCAAACTGACCCTTCCTCGCTTTTGAGAGACCACAAGAAGGCTATCGAAACCGTGAAGAAGGCCAAGACTTCCCAGGAATATCTTATCGGTTTTCAGACATGGTAGCCGGCGATGGTGAATCCCCGTGATCTCGCCTATGCAGAACCATCCGTAACATTCCAGACCGAACAAGGCGGCGATGCCAACATCCTCCACCTTCAAGTCCCCTCTGCGCCTCCACAGATGTTTAACACTATCGAGTTCCTTCCAGAATGCCTCGTAACGAAGAGGAATGCTGCGAAGCGAAGGAGCAGCGTTATGACCGGTCAAAGCAGCATAACTATGCAATCAAGCTGTCTGAGACATTCAAAACTGCAATCTATAAGGACAAAGACAAGTTGGTTCTGTTCGAGGATGAAAAGCAGCCTTGGGAGTGTCATAAAGGTTGCATAACACATGAAATTCCATGTTCCCCTTTTAAAAAAATGCATTGCCAGTTGATGCTCTCAATTAGAAGTGCTCCACTTGTTCAGTTTTATTATCCTAATGCTTTCATATAGACTCGTTTTACACAAAGACTGAAGTGCCCTTTGATATTATTAAAAGACCCAAAAGTCATAAATTTGAAATGTTCACACTAAGTTCAGACAAAAAAGTACAGTTTTTTTTTGGTCAGTAACAAAAAAAGTACAGTTTTGACTAAAGAAACTTGAATAAACACGAATGTCATGATAAGCGTTTTAGCCAATGAATATCTCCAAGTACCTAATTAGTGATTGGTACCTTGGGGGGTGCAAAGGACAAACGCGCTAAGGGGGAAAAGCCAAACCAAAACTCTTATGCCGTCGGTCTACATTACAAGTCCGACAATTCTCTTTCTGTACAGTTACTATTGACAAGAATGGTCCCAACTTCCACGACGGAATGCTTTTTTCTCCGTTCTATAGATGAAGATTATCAACTAGCCCCAATCGAACAATTATTAGTCAACCGATGTGCAAAGAACAGTCACAAAGTATGCTGCACATATAAGACGCCAACTTGCCAAAAGTGTTAGAAAGTCCAACTCAAAAATATAAGCGAATATGACGTGCAAGTCAGATTTACAAGCTGCACATGGAATTTTGACTGCGCACATACCGCGCTTGGAATTTTGTCTAATACTTATGTTAGAAAGTTGGCAACCTAAAAGTCGATAGATGAAGGGAGGCATGAATATAAAAAGCATTTAGGATCCATTATCAATTGATGTGAGATAATATTTCAACAAAAAGGCTTACCTAGCAAGGCGAGTATAAAACAACTGCTTCGATAATAGATTACATTTCTCTACCGTAGGTGGCTCCTGTATATATTGCTTGTTCTCCTCCAACACCTTCTTGTAGTATGCAGTTCCATGCTCGGCAACAACCTGTGTCACTTGATTGGCCTTTGCTTTTAGCTGATTGAGCTTTGACGCCATCAATCCTAGAATGAGATGGCACGGAGAAATAACTACAGCAAAGAGCAAGAGTAAGCAATCAACTTCCTCCTGAAACAACAGAATACTGGTTTACAGCCTTAGATGTTTGGCACTACATATTCGGACTGTAGAAAAACCATGTGCAGTTGCCCAGATTACAATGAGAATGATCATCCTACGAGATTCACATCCCATATAACAAAAATAGAGCTCCGATTTTCAGTCGCTGATGCCTTGCAACCTCACATAAGCAACTTTGCAAAGCCTATGATTAATTTCTACTAACTGGAAAGGGAGTTAAATCCGCTGCTCCCATTTTCGGGAAACTGGATCCGAATGGCCCGACTGGTCATATTGATAGGGTGGGGAAATGGCATAAGGTCAGGATTGATTTGACCACTGGATTGTAAAACCAGATTGAACCAGCATTGGCCCTATTGATCAGGTCCAAACAGGGCAGTTTAACCAGGTCAAGAAAAGTATGAAGTTGATTCTGTCAAAGGATGAACAAACAAATAAATGCAGCAACGCTGTGCCCCGGTGCCGGATTGTTAAATAGCACTATAGGCCACTAGAAGGTGTACACCAACTCAATCAACAAGCAATGAAAGCAAGGCAAAATGCAATACAAAAGACTCGAGTGCTAGTTTAAAAGCTTGACACGTAGCATGGCGTGAAGCACACCACCGAGCTACTTAAACCTAAGCAAACCGGTCTGGGCATGAATACGTTCACCTAGCAATAACCAAGCAGTTAAACTGGCCATTCAAACGCTGGAACCCGTGGTCTAGTTTCAAGGCGCTGCTTTGACCCATAAACTGCGCAACAACAAGCGATGGCGATGGCGATTCTGGGCAAGATTCCAAGAAAGCCATGACCATATGTACAAAAATTCCAGTCCTCAGCAGTTCAGATCAAACAGTGATCGTTTCTTATCTCTGCTTGGAATTTGTTAGGGAACAGGTTACGAATACATTTATAGCAGACCTCTCAACGCTCCCCCTCATGTGTAAGCCGGTCCTTACGCAAGGCAGGTTGTGGCCAAACCACATCAACACGATTTATAGGTAGAGCAGTAAAATGGGAAGAAGGTGCCGGGATTTGAACCTGTCCTCTGCCTAGATACCCTCTTTTCCCAAAAGCTGAGGCTGTTAGCAAACCGGCTAACTCCCGATTGAATTCTACCATTTAAGTTTCAAAAATCACATGGCAGAAAGCTTCTATAGTTCCACGACTGAACCAGGACAAAAGTTGCCGGCGACAACACCACAAGAACCGATTTAAGATAGCCAAGAAAAACGGAACACCTGAGATGGGCAGCAGATAAAACACGCAGTGCCAAAAGAAAGAAAGACATTGTCGTCTCCCAGGTGAAAAAGAGGAACACATCCACATTACAAACAAGAGACAAACGAAGCACAAAATCCGGATGACACAGAGAAAGATAGAGAGAGAAAGAAAGCTTCTGTAGTGCGTACGGGTGAGCTCGGTCCTAGCTCGCAGTCGACAATCGATACGAACGTACTGAAGCGAGATTTCAAAGCGGGAAGTTAAAGGGTGGTGCTCGCGAATCGAAAGGAAGAGGCTTGCCTTCTTCGTTTGATGTTGTTGCCGGCGAGAGTGACGCCCGCGCTTTGTGCGGTGCGGTGCTGTGCTCTGGGCTTGCCGCCGCGTGGCGAAGCGGTGGCGGTGGCAGTTCCGGAGATCGCCGCCGAAATGTTGGGCCGCAAGGAAGGGAAAAAGGCCCCGGGCCTGGGCCTGGGCCTGGACGAGGATTATTTCGGCCCGGTCCGAGGTCATTCTGTTCGGGCTAGAGCCCGAATTCTTTCTTTAATTTTTTTTCCTTTCGGAAAAATATTTAATATTCACATGCTTTTAATATTCAAGTCTTATCCGCTTTACAAATGAGATTACTACAGAGAAACTAACCAAATATTGAAGACATGGGGAACTAGAAAGAAAGCACATTTAAACCACACTAATTCCAAATTCGTATGCCATTCTTGGAAGTCAAATAGTTGCTCTAAAAGATTAACAAATAGAAAATAAATTCTCCATTTGCCAATCAGTTGATTAGTAGTTTCGAAGTCAATAATGAACATGTAAATCAATATCTAGGTGATCGATTAGCAATCATGAAAATTGATAAATTTGTCTACCCAATCAATAGCTCTTTTGTAGAATCGATATCTTTAACTTGGACCCATCCAGTTTAAATCGGTTTCTGCTCATAAGAACAAAAGCATCGATTCAAAGCTCAATACATCTTTACTTTTATCAAAAAAAAAAAAAAAAAAAAAAATCGATCGACCAATTGGGAGTTGAGCTTAAGAATTAATCGATCGAATCCTCGAACGTCGTCGTTGTCACTTCGTCCTTTCTGGTGCGTATTCCATCTTAAAAAGGTCGCGTCCGCTTACAAATTCCCTTTTTCCGTCAATAAACATTTTGCGGCCATCTATTTTTCCGGGCACTCTCGGCCGGGCTGCGATCGCGACAAAGCCGCTCCCTCCGATGGCGCCGCCCTCCGCCGCCGCCCCGCCGTCGCCGTCGTCCCTATCGCCTCCTCCGGTTCCGACGGAGCTCCACGTCCGGAACCGCGACAAGCTCCTGAAGTCGCTCCGCCAGAGCCTCCGCGACGCGGGCCGCCCGCTCCACGGCTTCGTCTTCCTTCAGGTTTCGACTGTCGAGATCCTCCCGCGCGCGCGCGTACTGAATCTCTGATATCTGCGGTGCTATTTTTTTTCTTAATCTCGGTTCTTTTGTTGTGCTTATGATCCGATCGTGGGAAGGGAGGGGAGGAGCAGGCGCGCCACGACACCGATCACACCGAGCTCTTCAGGTGCGTTGTTGTATCTGCGATTCGGTTCGGATAGGAGGTAAATATGCGCGTGCGTGTATATGAGTTCTGGTGAATTTGCTGGTAAAATGAGGGAGGCAAACTGCAACTGTGAAATACACTAGTCTTTGGTGTGACATGATGCTGTTTTGAAGCTTAATTCAGTTGATTACAAAGGCATGGTAGGTGACTCAGGCTTCTCGGCGGGTCGCGAAACGCTGCAGTTTTAGGAAAATCTTGTTGTGTTGTTGGTACATGGTTTGATTTTGCGCCTTTTTTGCAATTAAATACTACTTGCCAGCCTTGCTTGATTTGCGGCATGATATGGTGCCATATGATTTACTACAAAATGCTCATATTTACTTTTGGCCAATGATGGGATATTGAATTAAGTTGCAGGGTAATGAAAACAGTTTAACTAGGATCCAGTGTGAGGAAAAACGAAGCTTAAGAAGAGATATCATGGATTTGGTCATCTTTTGCCTCTCTTCCCATCACTCATAGTCTTCCTGTTAATTGTGGAGAAACTATGCTGAAGTTAGCCTTAGTTGAATCCTAGATTGTACATTGAAACGTTGTAGATTCTTTTTGTGCACTTGTTTGGGTGGCACGCCTTTAATAGTTCCCTTTTTTTTGCCATTGAAAAGTATTTGGCAGAGACTACTTTTTTTTTTTTTTCAGTCAGACTCTTTTTCTTTATATGCTAGTCCATTTGTTATTTATTGCTTGAGTTCGTGTCTGTCATCTCACTGTTCTCTAGGTTTGATTAGAAGTGGTCTTTCAGGTTCAATAAACACCATAGCATTTGATGTTGTGAATCTTGATTGTTTAACCTGATTGGTGGCTGAATTCATTTTCAGGCAGGAGAGCTATTTTGCTTATTTATTTGGAGTAACAGAGCCTGGATTTTTTGGAGCTATCGTGAGTTCCTCGATTTTTTGAACAATCCTTTTCCTTATATGGAGATGGAATGGAAATTATGTTATTCGTTTCTGTTGTTGCCTTTTGATTGTCAATTGCTTGTTAGTTCACAAATAAATCATACACTATCAAGATGCTACGCTCTATTTAATTGGTAATATAAAAATGCCACCTGTTCCTTTTGTGTTGCACCTGTTGGAGAACTTAAAACACACTGATTGACTTGAACCAGCAAATCATCTGTGCATACATATGAGAGGTTTGGACATACAAACTAATTGCCTTTAGTTAGAAGGATTGGAGAAGTTTGAATAGGACCTTGACTCGGAATTCACTATAATAGGGTATAATGATGTCTAAGGATCATTGTAGCCAACATCGATAAGTGGAAAAAAGCTCAATTATAGTTCTCTTATTCTATGTACAAATATCACCAGGCATGCATTTGTCATGGCTTACAGGGTTTTACCACCTTGTTTGGGTGAGAACACAATCTCATGACAGCTAGTCTTTATTTACCTAGTTATGATCATGAATGCAACATGGATCAATGACAATTGCTTTACCGTTAGAATACGTGCTAGTATGATTACTCATCCATTTCTTGACTCTTGAGAATGGATTTTGGACTCCATACCTCATGGAGTCCTCTTTGTCCAAATTGTTTCATAAGATGAGAGTTTTGATTCTGGTTTCTGTATGAATATCGTGCCAGTTTGGAAGATGCTCATTGGTGGTTGAATTATATACTTAGTCATGTTGGTGATCAATTCATTACACCACTGTCTTGTTTGTGCAGCAATGCATTGAAGAGCAATGATTTGGTTCAAAATGTGATGATTGGCCTCGTTTTACTCTTTCTGATGCATGATCCTTCATCAATACTGCACTCTATAATTGTTCTATATTCATCTGTTATTCTCTTTGTTTCTACAGATATATGTTTTATCTCTCTCTTCTCTCCCTCCCTCCCTCCCTCACTTTTTCATTTTCAAGCTTTTTGGTTTGGTGGTGCTTGCTCACTTCTTTAAAGTACCGATTTCTGCTATGAGCAGAATTCTTCGTTGTCTGCATGCTTGTCTTCACATGGTCCATGCACTTTGTTCTTAGACGGTGGAATATCAGAATTGATAGTTGTTTCAATGTGCTGCTGGAGAAAAATGACTCATAAAGACTTTGAGTATAATGTTAATCACGAATTCTTTTGAAGGATATCACGAGTGGAAACTCTCTGCTTTTTGTGCCTAGGCTACCCTCAGAGTATGCTGTTTGGCTGGGAGAAATAAAGCCTCTGTCATTCTTTGAGGTGACTGCCTGATCTGCCAGTCCACTTGTCAATGTAAATCAGGAATGATTTGGCTAATGGCTTACAGTTTCTGCTCTGTAGGACAAATACATGGTCAACAAGGTGTTTTATACTGATGATATTGTAAAGGTTCTCCACGAGCAGTTCCAAGGACAGGGAAAACCTCTGTTGTTTCTCATGCATGGGCTTAACACTGATAGTAACAATTTCGCAAAACCAGCTGAGTTTGAGGTTATTTCCTCTTCTTCTTTGAAACTAGTTTCTGGTTACAATTGCATTTATTATGTCCGGCAGCATAATGGTGTTCCTAGTCTTTGCGTAGCATTGTTATAAGTCTTTCTCATTACCATTTTCATTGATTTGTCAACTTTTGGACATTCCTTTGACTTCTTGTTAGGGAGTGGAAAACTTCGCTACGGACTTGACTACCCTACATCCTATTTTGACTGAATGTCGTGTTACAAAGTCCGATCTGGAGCTTGCTGTAATTCAGTTTGCCAATGATATAAGCTCTGAAGCTCATGTTGAGGTAATTGGTTGTCAAACAATTTGATGCTTTCGACATGAAATCGTCCAATCATCCTAGAGTGATCTGTCTTTTGGAAAAGTATATGAAATTATTAATTTATAGTAGATGAACATATGGGCATATTATAACTCATTGGCAACCTACTGCAGTGGATTAAGGAGAGGAAAAACAATGCTTAAGAAACTCTGAGTTTGCTTGTTTTGATTGTGCTTTACTGTCACTTACCTTCTCTCGCCTATTTTGGTCCAACATTATGCATGATCATATTACTACTGACAATTTAGTGGACTTTTACATGTATACATTTATCAGCCAAGAAAAAACATGTATATATCTAAAGAGATGTATGCACTTGAGACCACTTGGGAATGTTCATTTATGAAGAATGATAATTGGATAATTGAGTTGGTTGACATTGTTACAAAATTGATTATTTCTGAATATCTATCTCTTTTTGGATGTATAGCAATGTATTAAATGCGTCTGTAGAGATCTCATGAACAGTGCCAACTAGCCAAATATAAGTAGAGGAGGTATTGTCACTATGTTGTATATTTCTTTGCACGTCCGCATAATGAAGAATTTGTGAAACATAAGTATTTATCTTTAGCTTGTTGAGTCATCTTTATTCAGGGCCTATTGGGTAACCATTTTATTTCTCTTTTCTGTTCTTTTGTTCGAACAAAAAAATAACATAAATCCGTTTGGTAATGTTAGTTGATTTTTATATCTCGGAATAGATCAGTGGCTAGGGAATAGATTTGGAATAGAAACAAGATGTAAAAAAATCTACTTCTTTATTCCCGAGAACAATTTTTTAAACAAGTTTTTTTTTTCCTTTTTTCTTCTTCTTCTTCTTCCTGCTCTAGCTAGTTGCTGGGCCTTAGGGGAGCCTTGCCAAGGGCTGGCGAGGTTGCTGGCTCTTGTCTCTGGCCCGTCACCGGCCATCACTAAGGCATAGCGACCAGCTAGAGGAGGAAGAAGAAGGGAGAAAAAAAGAAAAGAAAAAACAGTTCAAAAAATTAGAAAAATCTCGGAAAATTAAAAAATCTCGGAAAATTATTAAAAAACTAAAAAAATTGAGAGTTGTACTAAATGCATTCTTGTTCTTTTTTTCTATTTTGGGACAATCGGTTTTATACGATTTACCAAATGAGTTTTTTTGCTTAGTAGGGAATAGAAATGTTAAAAATTATTTCTAAACATAAATTGTTCCTAGGAATAGGAAATGTTACCAAACTCACCCTTAGTCTATTATGTGTCTTTCTTTGTGTGACTTAGCTTTATTTGTTCTTCTTTTGTTCAGGTAATGAGGAAGATTAGGGTTGGCATGAAAGAGTACCAACTAGAGAGCATCTTTCTTCATCACACATATATGTATGGTGGGTGCCGCCACTGCTCATACACGTGTATTTGTGCCACTGGTGGAAACAGGTGAGATTTAGGATACAAAAAGTTAGTTTGGTTCTTCGGCTTGTGCATGTGAAAGATCTGGTGTGTGAATTGAAGAACCTCAAATTCCTTAAAGGAATTTTCACAACAATTAGAATATTACAGGAAGCAAACTGGGAAAGAAATGCTGAAAGGAATTGGGTTCCCATATTCTGTGGGGCTAATTTGACTTTGCAACCGGTTTAACTCATTTATAGGGGACAACAAATGAGAGAGAACACCCCCCCTTCTTCTTTCTTCCCCCCCAGTGCAACAAAACCCAAGGGCGGATATTAGAGTGTTCTTATTAGTAAAGATGATTGTATGTAAGACATAGGAAGCATTTGAGACCCATTGGTATCTTGAAAATATGAGAGCTCCACTATGATCTTGAACAAGTTAAAACAGTCATGGAATTTTTTAAAAGAATGTGTTATTGGCACATAAATAGTGCTGACTTGAGTTGATTGGTTTGCTCACTGCATTTGTGGAATTGAATTTTTCTGACAATTATAGGACTTATATTCCTATATTGATCATTATTTTGGTTACTGAATTTTCAGAGGATTCTTCAATAGATAAAATATCTTTCCCATGCATTTTCCCTGTGTTGAACAGTTTTCTCTCTTTGAATACAGAGAGTTCTACAGTGTGAGTGGCATCTTTGATAATGAAGTATATTTCCAAGACCTGCTGACTTTGTTTCAATTTTTGAATTACTGCTGATTTACTCAGTCTCTCTATGGCATGCTACTGATATTTTGGTAGTCTGCGTCTCAGGAATAGAGAGGTATAACTTGAGCAACAGATTAGTTTTTTTTTTGGTTGATATAGCAAAAGGTTGCATTTCCTTTTTCTTTTCTTTTTTTTTTTTTTTTTCCTGCGATTAGCCTGCTCATAATCTTGCCAGTGTGAAGTGACAATAATTTCTTCCATGTATTTTAGTGCTGTTCTTCACTATGGGCATGCCGCTGCTCCAAATGACCGGGTAAGTTTTAAACCTCCATCTCCTGAAATTGTTAAATTTCGTTTCTTGGGGCAAAATGCCTGGCCTAAAGTAGGCATTGCTCTAGGCAGAGGATGTTCACTTAGGTAAAGTAGCACGCATTCATGCGAATGCACATGCAAAGTAAGTTTAGGCTAGCATGATTTCTTGATATAAACTTGGCTTTTGGGAAAGGAAAAGATGAGTAAAAATCATAAAATCATTCTGCAGCTGATTTATGCTATTGTGGACTAAGTAGAATAAACTTTTAGAAAAGTTGTCAATATGTTGGAATCTTGATACTGTTGCCATTAGATGAAACTCACCAGTGCTTCCAGATGTAAATCTGCCCATATAACTGCACTTGGTCTGGGATATGGCTACTAACCAGAATTTTAGGCTAAGTTTGATCATGAAACCGATTTAGCTTAAAACTTAGACTGTCCATTGTCAGAATTAAACAAAAGCCAATGTGGCCAATTTAGCCTGACCGACTGGACATGTCAATTTTTTTCCTTTTAGCTTTTGTTTGATTTTCATCATCAGATTCATGAAAGCTAAATGGTAAGTTCTAATTCTTGTGGATTCCTTTGCAGACTTTGGAGGATGGAGATATGGCATTGTTTGATATGGGAGCTGAATATCATTTTTTATGGATCTGATATTACCTGTTCATTCCCAGTGAGTTTCTGGTTCTTGTGTGCTTTTGTGGGGTTGACATGAGATCTTGTTTCTCCTAGAACTTCTCCCCATTGGATTACAATTTATTCTTTGCAATTTTAATTTTGGTTTTCTGTTTTCTGTTTTCCTTAAACTTATTTTTGCATTCTGCTATGGACTTACCCAATTTCTTTCAAAGGGAAAGAAAGTTTGATGATTTATCATAGACAAGGTAGAATGTTAAAAAATAAAAACAAAATTAAAATCTCACGTATCTTTTTCATGGCTAAGGCTTGCTTATTCCTGAAGCTATTGTTATATTGATCCATGTCACTACAGTGGCATAGCTGAAAGGCTCTCCCAGGTTCAAATAAGTTGTTGTTGGCTATTTAAAAAATTCATAATGTCCCAGTCATATTTTACGAATGTTTATCCTGTATCTTCTGCCAATGGGTGGTCTTCATGGATAATTATCGATAGAGACGACATAGATCTCCTTGGCTTTAGAAGGAAGCGGAGTTTACAAGATCAATTGTCTTCTTTTTGGGTCAGAGTTACAAGTATCCCTTCTTACCATCAGCTTCATTTTGTGCAGGTGAATGGAAAGTTTACAAGCAATCAGAGTCTAATATACAATGTAAGTTGGTTACTTATATCACTATGAACAAAGCCAATTGTAGTTGCAGTAGAATTAGCTATGAACAAAGGCAGCTGCAGTTGCAGTAGAAACTATTACCTAGATTGTCTGGGTATCTGGGTGGAGAGAATGGTGGGACAGTTTTGCTGATCAAATGTTTATTTGCAGTCTAAAAGCCTGATCATATGGAGTTTTGATCTTTTTGTTGCTTTCTCAGGCAGTACTTCAAGCACATGATGCGGTGATTGCTGCTATGAAACCTGGAGTTAGCTGGGTAGATATGCACAAGTAAGAGTTGCAATTTTTACTAGAGGGCTTTTAATTTTGAGTAATAGTCAAGAAAATTCTTCTTCCTTAGTTCAGGGATGCTTAAACAAAGAGTGCTTCTATGTTGTACCATCACATTTTTCTTATATACCAAGTGAAACTCTCAACTGCAAATTGGCATTGGCATTTTAGCTATTTGAAACGACAATTATTTCTTTCTATATCTGGATATAGTTTACTCCGATAAAGTAGCTTTATGACTTCAGCGTATTCTCAGTGGATGTTTTGGCAAAGCTTATTAGAAAAATTATCTTGAGATTTTTATGCTTTCTGGAATTTGACTTTGCCATATTTCCAGAGAAGAGCAACTCTCCCCCGCTGCTCTCTCTTGCTATTGAATTTTTCTCTTTAGAGGTTTAGCAGTTCTTAATTTAGAGTCATTTTGTTGATTCTACCATAAAAACAGTCCCCTGTTTTTGCTGTTGCTTCTAATGCTAAGGGACAGCTAGTGATTGTGGATGGTTCATTGCGGTTTCACAAGTCTAACTAATTGTAGCAAATTTCTTAAGAGCGACTCACTGCTGCAGAGATTTCCTAGCCTATGCTGTATTTGGCCCCCCAAAAAAAAAAAAAAAAAAAAAAACCAACCCAAAAAAAACCCCCAAACAAAAAAGCTTGCACTTGTCATGTAATTCCGTTTGCTCCATCTGGTTGCAGATTAGCAGAGAGGACTATTCTCCAGTCATTGAGGGAAGGAAGCATCATATCTGGGTAACTACTTCGCAAGGATATGTTGTCTTGCCAACGTCCTGTCTCTATGAAGTAATGCTTGTCTGTTTTTTGTGGATTTCAGTGATCTGGATCATATGATGATTGAGCGTTTGGGAGCAGTCTTTATGCCTCATGGGCTGGGACATCTACTGGGTATTGATACTCATGATCCCGGCTACCTGCAGGTCTTTAGACTTTAAAAAATCAACTTCTTGTTTTTATTGTTTGCTGGTTCTGATCTTCAGCAGCTGCGATCCTAAGAATCTCCATGATCTCTAGGGGTTGGAGAGACCAAAAGAACCTGGATTGAAGTCATTGCGGACAGTCAGAGAACTCCTGGAAGGAATGGTTAGTATTAGTTCTCTCTGCCGTAAATATTAATCATGATTTGGGTGAGAAATATTGGGGTAAGGAGACCTTGAGAGTACTCTTTTTGCTCTGTTTTCTGTTCTTAGTGTGCTGATCTCACAAGGTATTTTTGTTTTAATTCGTTTCGTTAGCATACCATCTATGTATAACCAGCAGTGAATTGACTTTGATTCAGGTGATAACGGTGGAGCCTGGATGCTACTTTATTGATGCTTTATTGGATCCAGCAATAGAAAGCGCAAACACATCAAAGTTCTTCAATCATGATGTTATTGGAAGATTCAGAACTTTTGGTGGAGTGAGAATTGAAAGCGATGTGGTACTCCATTTTCTAAACTCTCTTTGGACACCTCGATTTAGGATAGATAGTTTCTGGACATATATACTCTATGTCATAGTGCTGCTTTCAATTCGAGTTGTCAGCTTAAAGTCAGAATGAATATCATCATCATATCCATTATTCTTATCTGCAAAATGTCAATCTTTCTTAAGTGATTTCTTCCCCTTAGTATGGTATTTCAAAATTTAATCTAGTATTTACTACAGAAATGTGCTGCATCTATCTGTTTTAAGAAGTTCTATGCCATTACGGGTCGAGCCTTAAGATTTGGATTAGGGCATGAGAGCATCCTATACAATCAGATCTTCTGTCTTCCCGGTCTTCCTTTGGAGTTCCCTAGTATCCATCAATAATCCAGTTGTAGGTGTCCTATTGGTTATCTGTATGCTTTCCGATCAGTCTGTGCTTGACTATGCTGTTAAAAAGCCGGGTCCAAGTAGCCAAATAATATGCAAATTATTAGTATGCAACAATTCGAATCCTAACGAGCAGCTTGTATGACTCATCAAAGGTTAGAGCAGTTGGCAAGCATTTTTCAGTCTTTATACATTCTCGTTTTCCTTTCAACTGTGGCAGCTCGTTACTGCTACTGGTTGCAAGAACATGACGAATGTCCCTCGTTCGACGTGGGAGATTGAAGCTGTGATGGCAGGAGCACCATGGCCGCCGAGCAAGTCATCTGTTCACCTCGAGAACGGAGAGAGCAAGTCCGAAAGCTAGTCCGCTCCGTGCTGGAAGAATGGCTTCGTGCCTTCGGGTCAAAGAGAATAAAGGGCATTTACATGCCAAACTCCGATGGTATTTCAAGATGTTGTAAGACACTGCTTGTTTAGCTCTGTTATATAGGGGGTTTCAAGAAAATAAAAAAGGCGTTTATACTTCAATCGCTAAGTTGATGCTGGGCGAGCCAAAACTCAAACGTCATTCCGATTTGATGCGTGCATTCATTTGACAACTAATTTTTTCTTTGGCTAAAATTTGACGACTACTTATACGCTATAATTTTAGGAAAAAGGGCACTTTAGTGACTTCTAATTAGGTGCGATCGATTTCAGGGTACGTCAATTTCCACTTTGAAATCTGAAATTGAATTGGATGGGGTTGGTTTTCAATTTGTGGAGTTCAGAATTGGTCCACCCGGTCCTGGAAGTGGACTGACCATGTCGATTCCGAAACCGAAACCGATGATTTCTTTTCTTTTTGGTTTCTTCTATTCTTTTTTTTTTCTTTTTTTACTGTTCCCTCTGAATATCATCCATGATAGGTTGGTTTAGTTTTCGGATTGGATCAAGATCAATGCACACCCTTGCCTCCTATGGCAAATCACCGGACACTACGACAATCGAAAAGGAGGATGGGTAACCTATATGGTAGTTGTTGCATTTTAAAAAGAAATACCAACCTAAAGATAATTTATGGTTCCAAAACATTTTATGAGCACAAAATTATGATTCATGAACAAGGGGTTTTACTATATTACATCTTGTTAGAAAATTTTAAATATGTAGTAATTTTCTTTCCAACCCCCATGGTCAATAAGAGACATTAAAATATTTGTAATTCACCAATTCAAAAGGTAATTGGTCTCGACCCAAAAAAATGACAATTGGTGATATGTTTTGAAATTGATTTGAAAGACACGTGATTCTTCGACTTCAAATCTAATAATCTAAATTGCATATAGGATTCGTTCCGTAAAATAGCATGCTAGAATTTAGGGTTTTCCTTAAAAGTAAAATATAAGAAATAATGGTAATATAATTATTGTGGACGATGCCAAATTCTTCGAACACTCGAATACGAATGTCTGGTTTTGGGGACATTAATCATGATTACCTACCTTCTTTAACAAGTTTGAACTTCCGACAATTATAATGGAAAGAGAAACAGCATACGTACACAGATATATACACACACACAGACACACACACATTATATATTATATTTTCTTTTTTTAATTTATAAACCCCTCCTCATAAGCAAGCCTTAACGTTCCTTTTCTCCTCCTCCCCGTAAAACCCTAGTCCCTCCCCCTCCGTACGCCATGGGCCGTCGCAAGAACCAGAGCCACCCCGCCGCCGGCGACGGCCAGGGCTCCGACCAGCTGCCGCCGCAGCAGCCCACAAGATCCGGTTCACGGACGACGACGGCGGCGGCCAGGAGGACGGCACCGCCACCGGGGAGCTCCAACCTCGACGAGGTCATGTGCGACCCCGACGAGTCCACCACCGTCGCCAACATGACGCTCGACGCCTCCGCCTCCGCCTCCGCCTCCGAGGCCAACGACTCGTTCCCCGATGACGGGGGACGACCACCAGACCAGCGCCGATTACTACTTCGATTCCTACTCCATTTCGGTGCGGTTCCGGTTCCGTTGGTGTCGTTTTCCAGCTTTGTTGGAGCTTTGATTTTGTTCCGTGATTAAAGTTTCGTTTTTCTTGTGTAAAGTTCATTCCTTTCGTTCTTCGTCTTTGGCTTTTGAGCTTTCTTGGAGTATTGATTTTGTCCTGGGATTAAAGATTCGTTTTTCTTGTGTAAAGTTCTTTCCTTTCGTTCTTCGTCTTTGGCTTTTGAGCTTTCTCGGAGTACTGATTTTGTTCCGTGATAAAAGTTTCGTTTTTTTCTTGTGTGAATTTTGTTCCTTTCGTTCTTCTTCTTAGGTTTATTGCTACATTAGATTAGCATTTGTTGCAGAAGCTTACATTTTTTTCCTTTTTTCTGTGTTTTTTTTTTGGCAGGAATTCATGAAGTAAGTGTGCTGCATTTGAATTTGGAGCAGTTTGGTATCGGTTTTGATATGTTATGCTGCTAATATTTTTTGTTAATGACGTCTTAACTTACTTGAATTTCGTCTACGCGGTGGTTTGGTTTTTTCTTTACATGATACGATTACATTAATTCTATTGCTTTAGTGTTTGGCCATAATTATGAGTGTTTTGGAAGAAAGCTTTCAGAAATAGGGCATGGAAAAGATTCTAGTAACAGTTGCATTGTGATCTCAATGTAGGTTGCAGTGATTGTGTGTTATCGTTTTGTTGGATTTTACCTCTTCTGATTTGAACAGGGGCAGCTTGGTTTTGATAATTTCGGTAGATTCTTGATTGCTTGCTCAGTCAGAAAGAGAGGTCATGAGGTTTGATGGCATGTCATAAAGTTCTCCAAAAAAATGAGATGTGGTCTAGGGCTGTGGGGTGTTTGTTCTAGTTAATGAAGAACAACCTATTTTTTGAACTCCTCTGTATGTTTCTACTCTGCTTTTGGGTTTTCACCATCTTGGATTATCATCCTACTTTGAGAACAAGGGATTTTCCTTGCGGTAGTTAATCTTGCTAAGACCCAAGAAGTACTGTTTTGATTCCTAAACATTGCCTCCCCTTCGCACATCTATAGAAGGGATCTCAAACTTTTACGTATTCGTTTTTTGTTGACTTAGTAGATCGACATCTCTCTCTGTAGCAATGAGGAGCTGAACATGTCCTTTTTGACTATATTCCTGACACTATACTGTGCCTATACTTTCATTGCAGGAAATGTTGAAGGACATAGTAAGAACGAAGACATATCAAAATGTCATTTACCAAAACAAGTTTCTATTTAAAAACAAAGTAGTTCTTGATGTGGGAGCTGGGACTGGAATACTATCCTTATTTTGTGCCAAAGCCGGGGCGCAACATGTCTATGCGGTGTGTTTCGATTTTTCTTGTTCATTGTCTTCCTAATCTGCTCATGCTGTATTCCATCTCAATGTTGCCCTTCTTCTATAAGTTTGATATTTATTGTTGTTTGACTCATTTTGTAGATTGAGTGCTCCCAAATGGCTGACACAGCGAAGGAGATTGTGGAAACGAATGGTTTTTCTAATGGTAAGATGCCTTCATTAGTCTGATTTTGTATCTATGGATTCTTAGAGCATCTTTGCAACTGAAATTTGTTTCTTTATTAATGTTTGTTCATTATTTGCAGTTATAACAGTTTTGAAGGGGAAAGTTGAAGAAATTGATCTTCCTGTTGCGAAAGTTGACATAATCATTTCCGAATGGATGGGATATTTCTTGTTGTTTGAGAACATGTTGAATACTGTCCTGTATGCTCGTGACAAATGGCTTGTAAGTCGCTTGCCTTGCTTTTTATGCAAATTCTTCTTGGGGACTGGAAATTTTTTACTATGTGTTGTCGTATGTTTCTGCTTGAAAAGTACTGCATGTGAATTGTGAGATGTGGAGATTCAAATACCAGCCAGTTCGGCATCTAACTGGGTCATTTTCCCTTAATTATTGTTTTTAGAAGTAAAGAGAAATTCACTATGAGGTACCATAGGGCTATTCTCCCTCATCAAATTGGTTGTGCAAATTTTGGTACTTCGTATTTTTTTCTTTGGCCAAACTATTTCTAGTCAAGAAATTGTAGGTCTATTGTATTAGTGAGGAAATGCAACAGGTTGAAATCATGGTTGGTCGTTCATAACTTCTAATGCATTTTTGATTGTCGTGATGTTTCTCTCTGTTAGTCCGAAGTTCGTGAAATGAAGGTGACTTGCTGCTTCACAAACAATTTGTTCACTATTCTTAGTTCAAAAGTGCGTCAACAAATTAAAATGACAAAAGCTTGCTTTGATTAAAAAAAACAATAGATTAAATTCATAACCTTGCATGTGCTACTCATTCTTGGACTTCCTAATGGTGTTTTATGCCTGTCATAAATGATAAATGAGTGTTGTCTCCTTTATTGAAATTTCTGTAGCAGGCCTTGCAAAATTTGCCTTTATTTGCCTTTTAACATCTTTGTTTGGTCAGATTACCTTTGGTTGCACTGTTATTCTTTTTAGGCTTTTGTTATGGTAGTTCACCTGTTTAGTTGCTACATTGTGTTTGCATAGCTCTTCCTAGGGGTTGTGACTATGCGCAATTTGTCACTCTACCATCTTTCTCCCCTCACAGGTCAATGATGGAGTCGTTCTACCTGACAAGGCTTCACTCTACTTAACAGCCATTGAGGATGCTGAATACAAAGAAGACAAGATTGAATGTGAGTTTAGCTTCTAGTTATTACTGTAAGAATATTGGACCTTTTGAATTTTATTTGCCAAGTCCTTTTCATGTACAGTTTACTCTACCCCTGCTTTTATATGTTTCTCTAATTTGGGACTGTTTGTGCAATTATAGTTTGGAACAATGTGTATGGGTTTGACATGAGTTGCATCAAGAAGCAAGCCATGATGGAACCTCTTGTTGACACAGTTGACCAGAATCAACTTGTTACACAATGCCAGCTACTTAAGGTGAGAATTCCTGGCATGCGATTGAATTGATAGTATTCATACCCTGCATCCCAAGACCCAGTGGGCTTGAGCAGTTATCAGATAGTAGGATCTCTTCTCGTGATTCGTTTCTCATCAATGTTAGCAAGAATTTTTTATGCGTTGGTTGCTTTTCTTTCCCAGACAATGGATATTTCAAAGATGGCTCCCGGAGATGCTTCCTTTGCAGCTCCATTTAAGCTTTGTGGCAGAACGCGATGATTACATCCATGCTCTGGTGGCATACTTTGATGTGTCATTTACCAAATGTCATAAGTTGACAGGCTTCTCTACTGGTGTGTATTTTTTCCTTGGTTGGCTGTGCATCTCTTTATCTGCTTCATTTTAATTGGGTTTGTTTACACTAAATGACTTCTAAGCTTTGATGCATCTCCTTTTTCTCATGATGACTATAAAAGAACGTTTTTCATTCAGGCCTTTGTTAACTCAATATGGAAAGAAAGAGTTACATAAAACACCTTGGAGTGGAAATGCATATGATAATTAATAATTTGCGGATTTTCTGCCAAGTCATCGGGTGCCATCTGGCTGCATGATGAACACCCGCATGAGTGATTTAATAAAATGTTGAGGTGGCTCTGTTTAGTCTCTCTTATCCATTGCATCCATGTGCAGGGCCTCGATCACGGGCTACGCATTGAAGCAAACAGTCTTGTACTTGGAAGATGTGCTGACTATATGTGAAGGTGAGGCATTGATTGGGAGTATGACTGTGGCACCAAACAAGAAGAATCCTCGTGATGTGGATATAAAGGTCAAATACTCGCTGAATGGTAGACGTTGCTCCATCTCCAGAACCCAATTCTACAAGATGCGGTGACATGGTAATGATTGTGGCATCTTATTCTTCTTCTGCAATTTTCAAACCTGCAATTGCTAAAGTTTGCCAGTGCTTGTTCCTCAAATGTATGGAAGCTGAGGCAACCGTCGAGGGCTTATTTGATTTTTCACTCTTACGTGGCATCTTTGTCTGTATCACTAATTTATTCTTTCCTGACATTTGGAAGTTCTTAAGAGCTTTCAAATCATTATCCAGAGTTAAGAAAATGCTTTTTTTTGATGAGCAATCCTTCTCGTCTGCCTCTCTGCACCTCTCATTAGTTACTAGACACTGTGCTTCAACCATTTTCTGTACTCCTGCAGCAATTATCCCAGATAAGTCGAGGTTGCGTTCTGTTTTTCGACGCATGCCGGCTCTGATCTCTCATGACCTGAGAGTCCAAAGTCATTCATTTTTCTTACCAAATCCTTCCTACTTAAGAGGGGAGTACCGGTTGCTGTTCTTTCCTCATGCTACGTGTTGTTGCATCGACAGTACTTTGTGAATTGCAAAAATCCTGGCAACTAGTATCTTACGTAGGTGTCACTCTCTGATGGTTAGAAAAGAGTGATCTGTCTGCTTGAGACTAGACAGCATTTCAAGTTGATCTTGATGAGTGAAGGTCGCTCTCCCGTGCATATTCTCCGCTTCCGCGACTTTTGTAGCTTCCCTATGCTATCATGGGTCTGGCCATAACTATGCCTTTTGCAGATTCATCTACTATTCCCGCTCTTTGAATTAGACCGATAGGTACTCATCTTTCCCTTGATCGTCCGGACGATCCCTGGATCGAACCCTAGCGCTAGATATATCCCTCGTGGTAATGGAAATTGTCTAGCATCGCTTACGGTACTCTCCTTGGCCACACGGACCTGCCGACATTTGCTCCCAAACACCCTACCAAATTTCATCGGAATGAATGGGCTGGAAGTCCTAAAAGTTATAGACTAAAGTAATAGTGCAATTCGGTATTAACATTTTCAAAATGTAGTCGAGTCTAACTTATCATCTCATTACAAATGCCGTCCAATTTTTTCTTTTTTTTTGGTCTGTCCTATTTTATTCCTATTCTACACTCACTCTCAGACTTTTGCCCTGCCTCTTGTAGGGCGTGGGAATCGAAACCCACTCTTGAAACTTACGCATCCCCATCCCATCTCCAATGTGAGGCAACCCCTCACCCCCCTTTTCTTTGAAATGTGGCACGAACCTGGTGGTTAATGAAGCATCTTGTAATATTCGTCAAGACATTTGGGCGAGTATTGCAAAGAATAAAGAAGGTAAAAACTAAAGAATAAAGAAGTTGGGGAAAACAGAACAGAAGTCATAGACTTCTTTCTTGTATACGTGCATAATTTTTTATTATTTTATCTACAAATTTGGGGCCGGACCGAGCCGTTCGGGTTTTCCGGCCAGCAGATTATTTGCACGTGCGAGGATTCACGACAGTCAAGACGACGTCGCACGTGCTCCTCCTGATTTAGGGTTTAGGGTTTTCCATCTCTTCCTTCTCCCTCTCCCCTCTGCTACTTGGAGCTGCTACTTGATCGTCGGAGAAGCAATTCCATCAATCCTCAGTCCTCCGCCATGGAATTGCTAAGAAACGAGGCTCTCGAACCGTCAAGGCCCGGCCTTCTCGCCGGCGAAAGCTTCGACCTCGGTCTGAAGCGTGCAATGGAGGACCTTTCGGCCGAAATCCGCAAAGGAACCCCCGAAACCACCACCGCTTTCGTCGACTCATTCTACCAATTGATGCAATCCAGAGCGGACCCACCTCTCGTATCCATCTGGGTCTACGCCGCATTGACCTTTCGCGGCCGCAGTCGCGCGGAAGCCGACGTTCTTGATCGCGCGGCGGCCGCGAAAGACTCATTTTTTGCTGATCAAGGCGTGCTCCTCGTCTTGCGGTTATCGAAAGAGCGTATCGCTGCTGGCGCCGGTGGTGTTCAGTCTACGGGATCGTTTCCGAGTTGTTCGCGAGGGGCGCGTCCTCTAAGAGGGACAAAAGGGTGGCGAGGAGGTCGGGTCCTTGGTCGATGCGGTTCTTGGGTACATGGGCATTTGCAGTTGCGACGTGATTTGCACGAGGGCGGCGATGAATCTCGGGGATGATCACGGATTTTTCAGTTTGGTCCGTGTTTGAAGTTTGGGTTCAGGGGGAGGGGACCTGGAGAGGTTTCCATGTGACCGATGACATGAGCAGAGCTCTCATACCCAGGGAGGTTGCGGGGTTAGTTGCACCCAGCGAGGGCGGTTATTGTGGAGGCATTCGCATTTGAAAATGTGCTTGAAACTTCATGTCAAAGGAGCCACGAGGTCAAGGTGGAGAAGGAGTTGAGGTTGGGCTGTTGCTTCGATAAAGCGGTTTTCGGGACTCTTGCTTCTTTGGTTAGTGTCTGCCTTTGTTTGTGTCTGATATGTGAGTTTGCTGGAAGTTTTGTCAAGGTGCTTGTTTCGTTGGTGTCACTCGAGTTTACAGAATGTCTAATGAGACTAAACTTTTACTATGTACAAAGAGATGTGTCCTGGAAATGTAGTTTGTGGGCATCTCCTAGTAAAGTCAATCCTTGCACCTGAGAGGCTTTATGACTTCTCTTCTGCAAGGGATAATTCGTTGTTATGATCTTGTTTCTTGTCATTTAGTGCACTTTCACTCGTCAATTTCCATCATTTGTTTGCAAACTAACAAGTCCTGTATTCTTGACCAGAGATTCTCGTTAGGATGCTTATTCAGACTTCTTTACCTGGCGCCTCCTTGTTGGTGAGTTCTGTTTTCACTAGAGATCTCATTTCGATATTCTTATTGGTATGCTAAGGTGTCTATTGGATCTAAGCAGGAAAAATCATTTTGGCTGGACATAT